>BGPT01001571.1:68386-85279 GCA_003297045.1 Symbiodinium sp. clade C Y103
AAACGGCCCCAAATGGCTGCAATGGCACAATGCCCCCGGAAAAGGAAAATGTGATGAATCACGGTGAACTCAGGTAGCTGACGCTACCTTTCGTGATTACCATCACGACCTTCTGGAAAGCGCCCCGCAAAACTGATCCACCCGATTCCACATGCACTGGAGCAGCTGGAAAATCGGGTACCCCCATATCCAGAGATTGAAAACCTCATTTTCCCAATCAAAAAAATGCCGTAACTTGGGGGCATAATCTGATTTTAAGACAGACCCATACCGTTTGCAGGTTTACACATAAAAAAATACATATATATATATATGTATATATATATATATATGTATACATATATATATATGTATATATATATATATATACATATATATATGTATATATATAATATACAAAGTACTGTAGTCCCAAAAAAAAGACACGTAACATCTTACTGAAAGAAAGATAAATTACTTTCCTATCTTTTTGGAGGTTACACCATTATATTATACATATATTTTTTGATATCATGTTATTATATCATATCATATCACATTATACTATATATCATATTATATTGCATCATATGATATCATATGAAATTATATATTATTACATTATACTATGGTATGTCATGTTATATTATGTTATATTATATTGTATTGTATCATATTGTATTATCTTATATGATAGTATATTGTATTATATTATACTATATTGCATTATTTTATATTATATCATATTATATCATATCATATTATATCATCTTATATAACATTATATTATATTGTATTGAATTATAATGTACTATATTATATTATAATGTACTATATCATATTATATTGTATTATATTATAACATACTATATTATATTATAACATACTATATTATATTATAATATACTATATTATATTATATTGTATTATCTTATATTGTATTTTATTATATTATCTTATATTGTATTATATTATATTATGTTATGTTGTATTACATTATATTACAATATATTACATTACATTACATTACATTACATTATATTATATTATATTATATTATGTTATATCATATCATATTATATGATATCATATTATATTATATTATATCATATTATATTTTTTTATATTATATTATTATATATCACATTCATGTGTTTGTCAACATCCCATTTTTTATTGGTAGTAGACCACCACAAAACTCGCCTGGTGCCACGCTTCTCTCGCGCTTCCTCCACGCGGCGGCGTACTTCGGCTGCCAGCATTCGCATGGCTTCCTGTTGCAGGATCCCAAAAACCCCAAAAATTAACACATGGTGAACGAACATAGCTATGGAAAATTGATGAACATTGCCCGTTTACAAATGTTTTTACGTATCGACAATGGTGATTTTCCGTAGCTATGTTAGATTTGATCCCATCGGATCCAAAAATATGAACTTAATTAACTTTGAGCCAATGTCGGATTCCTTAGGAAACAAATGCACTAAAAATATCTAAAAATCATCAATCTGTTTAAACAAATGGTGAGCTTCAAAATCCAAGTGTTCCCAGAAAGGTGGGCTTCGTCCGTTGACCTCGCCTCTGCAGCTCTGCCAAGTGTTCCCGGCCTTGAGGACTCCAAACCTGTGCCACTCAGGCAACCAAAAATCCCAAGTCTATCCCAAGTCTATCCAAAGGCACAGGTCCATAGCCATCCAACAAAAATCAGGGATTGATCAATCATCATTAAATCACCCGAAAACTCACAAAAAACTGGGAATTGTCCACTCTCTGTCTCCGTGGTGATGTTTCTCCCGTTTCCCTGCCTTGCAAAGGTGCTGTGTCCTGTTCCGTGAAGCAAAAGAGCACACGTTCGTCGTACAGCAGCTCATGGGCGATGGTCAGAGCCTGACGTGAAAAAATGGGATGATTATATATATATATATGTATGTATATTAGATCACTAGTTAAGTATTAATAATCCCAGTAAAATGTTGGGGAATGAATTCTTACTAGTAATTACAAATTAATCACTAGTTAGTAGTATTGACAATTATTGGGTAGTTAATTCCATGAATGCAATTAATTGTGCAATTATATGATTCCAATGGGAAATATTAGCGGAATTCACTACTATGTATTAAAAATGAATTTCAAATTTAAATCAATTATAATGGGGTGATTAAACATAATGGAGATATTAATCTGGAGATAAATGGCATTCACACTTCTAATCATCCCAATAAATAGCACTAGTTAATGAAAGTCATAATTAGTAATTCATTGTAATCTCAGCAGTATGATCTTCTTTATCTCGTGAATGATGGTATAATCCATTCTAATCCACTATGGTCAAGTTAATCTCCACTCCCTATTACGAAAACTCCCCCAATTAATGAAAATAGGAGTGGATTGGCATTTTCGCTTTTTTGGTTGCTTACAATTGCATTTTTAATTGTGGTAATTAAGAATCAACAGGAGAACAAGCTGGTGAAATAGTGGTTTCTACCCCCCCCATCAATAAAAATAGAATGAGACCTGATGTTTTTTTATTAGGGTCCCCATCACAATTTCTATTTGTTAAATAAGGTTTTCATTTGATTCTTAGGGGAAAGCTTCGAAATCCAACTTTTGGCAATATCTTTAATATTTAAAAGGGGTTTTAATAAGGGATTTAATTAGTTTTGCAATCCAAAAAAAATATTAAGGTTTATTTGATTATTAGGGGAAAGCTTCGAAATCCATTTTTGGGCAATATTTTAAAAGGGTTTTAATAAGGGATTTTATTAATTTTGGAATCAAAACAATATTTGTTTTTATGAAGGTTTTTATTTTATTTTTGGGGAAAAGCTTCGAAATCAAATTGTTTGTAATATTTGAAAGGGGTTTTAACAAGGGATTTAGTTAATTTTGGAATCGAACATTCTATTTTGTTTGTTAAGGTTTTTTGATGGTTTTTTTGATAATTAGGGGAAAGCTTCGCAACACATTTTTCGGCAATATTTTAAAGGGTGCTAATAAGGGATTTAATTAGTTTTGGAATTGCTTTTTTTGTTTTCATTTTGACTAATAGGGGCACCCCAATACAAAATACCCCCTAATAATCAAAATAGATCACCTGGTTTTCTATCTGGGGAGGTGTTTTAGTATGAGGGAGTAGAGATTCCATAGGATTAGGGGCTATATGTAATCAGTGGGATATATGATGGGAATATCTTGGGAATATAGCCAACAATGGTATATGGATTCCAAACACAGTAGGTTTTTCTGGATCCCTACAGTATGAAAATGCTCCCAATTACTGGGTGAATCTAATTCATCTCTTAAATGATGGCACACATAATTCCTATTGGGGTGTATTTTTGATCCCATCCCGCAATCATACAATCTCTCATAAAATAGCCCCAATATGTGGCCACAAATGAATATGTTCGGTACTATACCAGGGTTTCACGGGGTTTATTTAATCCAGCAGGGAAGGGAGTACTGGGATAATACTATTGGGATGATACTAGTAGGATATCCACTGGCTGGTTATATGGTCATGGGTCAAAACTCCGGTACCCTGACGATACCAAAAAAAGCTGACAAATGGGGATTGTTCCCCTATATCAAATGCCACGAGATATGTTGAATGGGTGTACTACCAATATTCAACAATAAAGTAGAGGGCTTTTAACCATCTAAAATGGAGATAATAAATGAATATAAATGACACACACACACACACTAGTAAACTATTGGAATATCAATTGGATATTTTAGATTGGCCACGATGTGGGATCCACATATACTGTGGATGCACCACGAATCTCTTGGGGATGTCTATGGTCACTCCCTGACCCCAATGGATGGCATCTTTGCAACGGCTGGACCAACATGCCCTGAGTCCGTAGATAAACATTGTGTTGTTGAGATGTATTGAGGTTGTGTAACATATATCATCATATATTCCAAATGGGTTTCAATACGGTTTCAACCCAATTCTTCGCCTTGAGCTGTCGTCGAGGTGCTTCGGCATGGCCCTGACCATCTCGTTACTGCCGTATCAACATGTAACCATTCAGAACAGGTCCAAAGGCCTTGAATAGACAAAAGATGCAAAAATGGCAAGGGACCATGGAAAAAAAAGTACCTTACAGAACGATCAAATTGAAAACTTGAAAACCCAACCCACGTTGGTCACTGCCTCTGTACTCGACAAAGCTGCCCATAGCATCGCTGCACTCTGCTCCGCCTGGCGATGATGAGAAATCATGAGAAATCTGCATCTTTCGGACTACAGTATACGGGGTCTCAAAATAGAGGGGATCCCTCAAAAATTGCTATTCTGAAACGGAACATGATGATGATAAATCACGGAATCTACGGGTTCCGAATTCTGAGACAACTCCAAATCAGGCTTGTGTGCTGAGTCCTGCTCAATGCCTCCCCCCACGACCAACAACGGTGCCAGTCACTGCAGGGACAAACCTCATCCGGTCGATCGGCCACGCGCTGACAGATTTCTGTGATCCGCGGAAAGTCTACACCTGAGTTTGGAGAATGCAAAAAGGGGCAGCAGGATCTTAGTCGATTGTTGCCTGTCGTAATACTTGTTGGAGTTCACGCAGAAACGGAAGGGGCATGCGGCATGCCCCACAATCTGAAGTCAAAGGGTGTGTGGATATACTGCTACATCTTGCTGGCGACCTGCATACCTTTGTTGTAAATGTGTTGAACTAGTATCAAACTGACAAATATGGAATGGCCAAGAAAGACAAATGTGTCGTAGATTTTTAAGACAAGCGGAAGTAGGAAACGAATTTGAGAAAACCAGCAAACGTGTACTTCCAACTTCAAACGGTTCACATCAGGAGTCATATCTGCTGCAATAAACTCTGAGTGTCTTTCAGATTTGTCTATGAAATGTGCGGGCCCAAAAGTTGAATGGTTTCATTGATGCAGTTGTATAATATATACATATTTTACGACCAAGACCTTTTCATTCATTGATGGGAAAACCATGGAAAATTCATGGACCATGGACCCTTATCACTATGCCCTCAAGATATATGCAAGTTTTCTATCCACTCACTCCACTCTCCTTCTCGACCCACAGAAACAAATCATGACACACACACACACAGACACACACACACACACATACACACACACAGTATGGATATCACCCATTGCCATTGGCCAATTGAGTTGGCCTAAAGTTGGTGTTGGCTGGTCAGCATTTCCTGATGGAAATAGCCATAACTTGGAAATCTACCATTTTCAGATACATTTGTGGCAACCCAGCTTGGTCCCCCCGCGACTGGACGGCGAGAGCGCTTCCTGGTGTGGTGCGGGGTCAGCCCATCAGAGCTAGGTACACCTAGTAAGCTGGTTTTGCAATTCCAGTTTGGAACTATGATATTTGGAGAATCTAACATTATACAAGATTATGGCATCATTATGGCTTACAGTAGATATGTTTTGATAAAATGTGGCAAGCACTGCATCCCCATTGAAACCCATGAAACACCCCTTGCGCCTGCAGCAATCCCACCGCGGAGGCACGTTCCTCTGCATCTGCGGTTTCAATGGCAGCCTGTGCCATGGATCAGCATGCTGTGACTGAATGTTGACCAGCTAAGTCTCCATTTTCAGACACACCCAGTATTGTTGGATTGCCTTTTATCTATTACATCAATTACATCCCATTGAAATATCCCATGGGGGTTCAATCCCATTCCATTGTTTCTCATAGTAAATGTTCCCTAATCATATCCCATTTAACCCCCATCAAATCCGGCAATGGTGCTGAATTCCTAGCATAATATCATATTGGCTCAAAATCCACCCAAAAAAGTAACGTCAAACTAGAATCGGAAAAAACGATGGCAAGTAAATCCTCTAAACTCCTATCAATCCTTATGTCATTTGCTGTTCCATTCTGGGGTTGGCCGCACCTTGGCGCGCGCCACTGCAGCGCGGCGCCGGGCGGCGAAGTCGCCACAACAGGAGACCAAACGATCCATCTCCGGGACGGCCTGGGATCTGAAAATTGGATTATCATAGCATAGTATAGTATCGATATGGGATTAAAGTATATGATAAATAGTATAATATCATAATATTATGGGATAATCAACGCCAATCCAATTATATAGTATTAATATGGGATCAAAAGGGATAATCGTTGGGATAATCATATCATCAAACGTGGCAAGCTGGGAAATCCCCGAACTCAATGGAGATTTATAGCTGGGAAAATCATCGAACTAAATGTGGAATTGGCCATTGCCATGTTTGATTACCAGAGGGTACCAGAAATGCAGGGATTCTTTGAGATTTAACAGATTTAGAATGATTTAGCCAGCTTATTTCCGGCAGAAATGGAGATGAAACATGGAATTACACAGCAGAAATTCTGATTCATTACATGATTTGAGACGCTGTTTCCAGCGGAAAGGTAGGGATTCAATGAAGTTTTCAGGCCAGCAACAGGGGATTGACCTGATTTGCAAGTATGAGGATTTCAAGTACCAGTAGCAGAAAAGAGACTATTGCCAAACAAACATGGGCAAAAAAAACTGACTTCTGGGGATTCAACTGATCAGCTAATAGAAGGACTAGACCAATTTAGCTAGGAAATCTCAAGATTCCGAGTACCAGAAAAGGGGTTTGTCACCGTCCAGAAATGAAGATGATATATATGTATACGAGTTTGCAGTTGGACTTGATCATCTTATAAATGTACGACCAATGATGAGTAGAAACAACACTTTGCTGTCGAACTCAAATCTTTTGTGAATGAACATTGCCCAACAGCTTTCATTTTTTCCACATGCTATGCGGCCTGACAACTAAAATGAATCAACCACCGAAGCATCATATCATGACCCATTCACAAAACATTCGAAAACACCCTGGGGCTCGACAAATGGGTCGTTGTGCCTGGTAGCTGGGATCAATCCATATGGATAGCTGGTAATACTAAATGTGCAAAACCCAGCATGAAATCATTTTCCGAACAGGAAATCAGGGGTTTTCTACATCTATCTTGGTTTACCTTATAGATGTTATCCGAATGTATTGGAGGTTTTGATCCATCCCCAGATCGAAATCATGAAAACATATACCCTCCGGCAAACATCAAACGTGGCTGGTCGGAAACTTCCCATCAAGAATGGAGGTTTCTAGGTGGGACAATCCTCGAACTAGATGTTCATGGATTTTCCAGCAAGACATTTTTGATGACACCGGAGGGTTCCCCCATTCTACCCCCGTTAGATCCCGCCTCCTCCAGAAAATCGGCCAATGCTTCAAGGCCCACGACATGACCAGTGGCCTGGGATAGAAAAGCGCACGGAATCCCATACTTTGGGATCGGAAGGAGAAGTTTGAGAACAACTGGAAAGCCAACTGTCAGGACGGTCTGAGCTTCTCTTCTCAGATTCCACGAAGTTTCTTCAAAACCTCTGAAATAGGTCAAAATATGTCAAAATGCTCAGCCCCCATCTCCCCCCAAATAGAGTTGTTATTTGACACAAACCACATAAAACGCCCTGGTCATCGGTCTGCTGGTAACCCTCTGACTTGATCACCCCCAGGCATCCCCGGCACGATCCGAGCACCGCAGCCAGCCACTGGTGCGCTTCTGCAGTTCGGCACAGTCGCCCTGCACCTCCTGAGGCACTGCTGGAGCACTGCCATGGATGGATGGATTTATAGTGAATGGGTAAATGTCCATAGTTGGGATGTGGGGCAACTACAACTATCGCTAGATGATCATGTCAGATCACCCACTCATTAGAGGAACTGCACCCCCCAAGTAGTGCATTGAACCCGCTATGCTTCACAATGCTAGGAATTCTCTTCGGCTTCTAGCTGCTAGCTGCCTCGCATGATGCAAGGTTGCTGCCAGTCATTTTTCCCTGATGCGATCATCAATGCCTTCTCGGAAAAGCTTTGATTCAAGTTGTCAATCATCCCAAAACCACCAACACCACCAAAACCAGAGTACAGGTAACTAGCTGAAATGTACACGACCCAAAGACTCACAAGTTGGTTAGACAGTAAGACGCTTCTTCTGGGGCCGACAGTCAACCACCCATTGGGTGCCGCACCTGGATCTCCTGAAGCTCTTCCTTCAACATTCCCTCGGAACCAAAGAGGCCTGAAATCAAAGGACAGGACACAGCCCTGGCTGAAGGGCAAGAAATCCCCAGGCTTTGGAGTTGGAATCAGGGTCTTGGATAACTCATGTTTATTCTTGTGAAATCTGAAATGAAGATTCATTGAATTGGTCAGTTGAGAGTTTTCCAGTTCAGCAACAAATTTTGATGAGATCAATTCTCTTTGAGGCAGGAGCATCGTTTCATCCCTGAAGATCGTTAGTATTTCCTACCCCCAATGACTCTCACCTCTGCTGTCCTTCTTTGAGCAGATTCAGCAGTTGCAAGACTCAGTTTTCTGATCATGCTTTTGAATTTCGTGAAGAATGTCAAAGGACTTTGCCCATACAATTCCTACAATTCCTACAATGGCACGACCATCCTTTGGGAATTGACCCTCCCCTGAGTTGAAAAATGGGCCTTCGGCGGCACCATCATCCAAGCAATCGAAGTCCACATAGAGTCTCTCCAGCCTCAAATTGCAGGCCTGCAGCCATGGCTCGCAGCTGGACACAGCCAAATAGCCATAGGATAGCCATGGGATAGCCATGGGTGATGGATCAGTATGGATCACGGCACCTCCAGCCCTTGCAAAAGTCCGTGAAGGGTGAACTCCACTTGCTCCTCAGCTTTGAAAAGCTCAGCTGCACGGCGGAAACAACGACGATAGTTGATTCATGTTGATTCATGTTGATTGTAGTTGGTGGTTTTTGCTGTACCAAAAATTCAACAAAAAAATGCCGGACCTCCAGAGCTTCGAAGTCGAAGTTCTCCCAACCTCGGACAGTAGCTTCGAAAAACTCTCCCAAATCGACTGTGAATTGCTTTGTTTGCCTCAGGAATTTTCAGGTCAGATATGGTCAAACCATGTCAAACCGTTTGAATTCCCAGCTTTTTCCAATGCTTTGTCTGTGGAAAAGTTGTGAACATGTCCATTTCATTCCATTTCCGAATCCAAGTCACCACCTTCTTCGCATCCCAGCAATGAGGCAATGTGAACCGCAGCCACATGAAGACCTCAAAGTCATGGCAGTGATGTGGCAGTTGAAAATACGTCGTTTCTATGGGTTTCTATCGGTTTCTATGGATTTCCACGTTGGTTTTTGGACTTTTTGACATGTGATGTGGGCTTCTATGTTTACATTGCTACAAGTTTGAAACATCTTCGGGAGCTGCACCTTCCTGCAGCAACAAAGCTTGTCGTCGCCAGGCCAAATGTGGTGCAATCAGGCTCACCTGCAACAGGATTCCCCTGTCATCAGTAGAGGCAGACCCGGGTGGGACGTGTTGGACTGTACTGATTGAACACCCGAATTCTGAAAAATCGAATGAAGACAACAAAAACTCTTCGAATTAATGTCACGCCACACGAAAAAAGCCTTAACCTTGGCACGGTCAAAGGTGCTCGTTTCTTGGTCAACCCAAAATGATCCATCATGGTATCAGCGAGCCCAGTGTGGTGCCCGGCCACCTTTTGTCTCCTCTCAAGGCAACTGAATCGAGCCATTGAAAAAATATGTTTTTCCGATTTCGGGGACCCTTGAAGGCGAAGAGTTTGCAAAAAAAAACAATATATATAATTATATACATATATTACTTTAATATATCAATTCTCACGACCATCAGAATGTGAAGATGATGAAGATGCAACATGTCAGTACCATGAACCAGGAGGTTGAGTTGTATGACCATCAACCAACAACACATGGGCAATCCAATAATACACCTACAATTTGATGGTTGGAATATGTGAGAATCCCACCCATAAAAATGGCGATGACTTCACCAACGGTTTTTGCCCAGTCACTGGAGAGGTCACCACTATGGGCCCCTCCACCAGCTCGGCAGCCGGATCCGGCTCGGAATCACCTTTCAACGCTCACGGGTTGCCAAACCTTGGCAGACATGACCCAAAATATGACCATCATGAGATCCATAAGTCACCTATAAGTCACCATCTGAAGCCATTCAAGATCATTCAAGACATCTTTGGGATGATTCCCCTGATCAACTACGAGTCGCCCGCGACTCGCCAACTCCCGACGAGCCTTCGGCTGCATCCACGTTCGTCGTCACTTCCTGGCAGTGCTGCTGAATCTTTCCAGGTCCGATCGGAACAGGAAACAACATGAAACCAATGGACATAAATTGATGGGCAAATTGCCCAAATTCCATGACTCATTCATCTCATGTCATTCTGAAATGCCAATGGTACTGTATCCAATCGACACCGAAACGAACACCTGTCGCTGCGCTGTTTGGATTTTATCGCTCCACCTCCTTGGGCTCTTCGGAAATTACGCTTGGCATATGGAGTTTCTCCTGAAGTTTCATGGTTTCGCCACATGGGTAACCGACACTGCTGGAAGGAATGGGCATGGTTCCCAAGTGGAAGAGCAATGGACCCATGAAATTGATCTTTTGTAGCCTTGAAGCCATTTTGGGGTTCAATCAGTTAACTTGATCCCAAACATTGAGCCCATTTCGAAAGTATTCCAAGGAAGATCCCCCCCATTTGTGTCAGCAGTTGAGGATCTTCCAGCCACACCATCAGCTGGCCGAGTAGCTATGGCTTCCCATGAGCGACCCAGCAATTGGCCAACCTTGGGACGGCACCCCCAAAGCTTTCAGGCTGCTTCCCAAACCATTCTGCAGGCTTCACACGGGCAATAGCCAAAGCACCATCCGAAAAGTCCAAAATTTGGAGACGCCGTTCTGTGTCCCATTGGACACACTAGCCTCGGCACAGAGCCAACAAAAACATCTACGCAATCAAGTTCCGCCACAAAGCATGTTCCAACATGATCGAAACATCAACTAATGTCAAAATCCCTGGAGAATGAAAAACCAAACATTTTTCAACTTGCATTTTGTTGTAGCTTTCCTATATTTTCGAGTACCGCAAATATGCACAATGGCATCCACCGGATGCAGCCAAGCAGCTTCTGTGGGGTTGCCTAGATCCAAGGGAACTCGGTCCAACCGCACAAAGTTCGATCATCAAGGGGAATTGACATTGAAGTTAGTCATGTAGATGGGGGTCTATATCATATAACTATAGCTATATGTGTGCACATATGTAATACGTAAATAGATATACGTATACACATACATGTACAAACAGAGACACACGTACTATATGTATATATATATATATGCATATTGTACATATATTCAATATGTATATATATATATACATACAGTGCATGTATCTATACTGTATCTATATGATTATAGACATACACATGAATATGAACATGCACTTATTCAAACATGTTTGAGTGTCGGCCAAGAATTGAGAAGGGAACCACAAATGCATAGCATAGCACATTTTGGGCATAAACAAGCATAAACCATCCCACCTTGGGGCGATTTTCCACCTGGAAAAACACCAGGAATTGCTACTTCTCCGTTACACAGGAATTGCATGGAATTGCTACTACTTGGTTCCACATTTGGGGGCACCACATTTTTAATACATACCCACATATATCGGTAGTCATAGGAAATCTAAGCAAGGCAATCTCAGCACAACCCGCACCACAGCCTTCAATTGGCACAGTCATCTCCCACCATGGCAGCACTTAGCGACTCAGCCCCGATTTCAAGGGACTCAAGCGACCAAAGTGGGAAGGGTGGTTGTTGGCTGCAGATCCATGGTTGCCAGGTGTAGTCAGCTTGATCCTTGTGCTACATATATATATATATATGTATTATTTAAAAAAAACATATGCAAGATTATACAAGAAATATGTGTCAATCACATTTCATCTCTATTTTTCCTGGTTTGAATCCTATTTGAACCTAATCTCCTCACATGTTCGCTTATGTGTCAGCTGCAGCTGGGCAAGCTACGCTGAGTGGACGAAAGCTGCCACTGCCAAGTCCATCATCCCCACATCTTTCTTGTGTTTTTCCATATGTTGTTCATGTTCGCCAGCATGACATCAGCAACTTCTCTGAGCCACATCCAAGCAACAAAAAAAAGAAACATGATTGGCGATTACCGGTGATTCCGCACGGATTTTCCAAAGGTTACCGGACGCAAACATCGCAAACATCGCAACCGTCGGTCATGGCTCCGAACCCAGCAGATCCACTACCTGATCCCACTGCTGCACTTTGACGCAAGCACTGATGCCTGCGTTGCAGGAGATCCTGGGCCGGTGGAAGCCTGGAAAAAAGTCATGCGAAATCACCCATTTTCACCAATGAATGTGAAATAGTTCCAATATGTTCCAATTTCTTAATCAGGGCATCACTTTTGTGGGTTCAAGATTTCAACATCTTTCAACTATTTCAACTTGATGCACAGACCTCATCACATGTGATTTCAACATGTCTAACAGGCCATTTTTTAGATGTGGCGCACGGCTACCACCAAGGCCAGTACACATCCGGGTCGCTACCCTGCACCAAAAGCTGTAACGCCTGCAGCAAACATCAGATTTCAAGTTGGGGACCCCTTTGAAAAAACCCGACTTCTCATACCAAGTCGCCTCCTCCCAGAGCTGTCGATTGCCCAAGGCCACGATACTTTGCGAATGGTCCTGCGTTTGTGTGGACGCGCTGACGGGCTCCGAAAGTGGCCCCATGGCAACCGAAGGGCAACCGAGCAGCGGAGTGCTCCTTGGGTTTCATCTTAGCCGCCAAAAGGAGCAATCCCCCTGCTGCGCTCAACACCTGCGTATAGCGTGCAGGACATGGTAGGAATCAACGTCCAATCTGATACGATAAACACTTCCAAGGAGAAATCACAAACTAGAACTGAATTTGTATGTATCATAACAAACATAATTTAGCCACAAATGGCAAAGTCCCAACGTTGGGAACCTCACAAAAGCTATCCTCTATTTCTTTATCTTGGAAGAAGGGGCAAGTATTTGGGGTCTCCCACATTTTGGGACAAATCCATACAGAGCACGTGTTTGAAGCTCTCCTGGGAAGATTTTGTGACTTTTGACCTCCAGGTCCCCGAGTAGCAGCTTGCAACAACCTGTCCTGTTTCTTTTTTGATTTGGCCGGTCGGAATTTGCTCTTATTTTGAGCCTTCTGAAATTCAAAACAACAACAACAACAACAACAACAACAACAACAACAGCAACAACAACAACAACAACAACAACAAGCCTTTCTACTAAGTACTGACACTGGACGTCAACTGGTGACGCATTGGGAGGGCACTCCCTTCCCAAAATGTCGCAGGCCATGGCCAAGTTCTTCTGCAGCTTTAACATCCATCAAAGATACCCCACTGAAAGGTGTCATATTACATGGATTTATACAAACATGTCTCTAGCAAATCTATCATTATCTACCCACCTACCTGTTGAATCTATCCATCCATCCCCATCGGCCCATACCTCCGCCCTTTTTTTTTGGACAGTCACCGCGTCTCCGCAGCGCACAGCCGCGGCGTTTCTTGCGGCGCGTCATTTGCTGCGACGGGCCCTGCGCTCGGCTTTCACACAGCCTTGGTGATGTTGTTTGGATGCTGTCCATGGTGATAAGCAGGCATTAATAGGGTATATTATATGCAGTATACTACACTAGGACAAAAGTTTTTCCTCTTGAGAGCTTCCCACAACTCTTTCCGCTTAGACTCCTACAACACTCTTGCTTCTTGCGGACCACGGATCAGTTCTGTAACCTTTAAAAGAATTTTAATTTAAAACGTACCATGAATTCNAACTTTATTCCTCCTGATGGGCAATTTTCTTCACTTTACATCATATCTCCGGGGTCATTTTCTGTACTTCGCAACATTTTGCTGGGGTGTTGCTCAATGTTCAGGGCTTGCAGTCGTTGACTTACATGTTCAAACTTCCAACTGCCATCATGTATGAAATAAAAATTCTTACTTTCATCGAAGTCGTCTGGGCGCAATGCCGCCAATGAAAAATCACGCTGGGCAATTTTCTTCATTTTACATCATATCTCCGGGGTCATTTTCTGTACTTCGCAACATTTTGCTGGGGTGTTGCTCAATGGTTCGGGACTTGCAGTCGTTGACTTACATGTTCAAACTTCCAACTGCCATCATGTATGAAATAAAAATTCTTATTTTCATCGAANAGGTGATGCAACCGATAGTGGAGCCTGGCAATCAGATCGATGAGCTGGTCTGTGCCATTGACCTGGAAGCTGGGCCTGTCATGGGGTTCCATTGCTTCTGTGCCATCTACTTCGACACTGGAGGAATCCATTGCTGCTGACAGTGTGCTGGGGGCCAAATCCTGTGGTGTCATTTCCTGTTCAATGAACGGAACCCCTTGACAACCACAAGTCTCTGATTTGATAATATATGGTCATGATAGCAAATAGCCTGTTGTCAGAAACGGCCTTGGCTTCATGCTAGCGACTTTTCCACAACATGGTACTGTGAACCTGTGGTGAGTTCTCCACATGATAGAAAACACCTTGCCCAATATAGCAGGTTTCTTTCGTGACAAGTAGCTCCGATCGCTATAGTCCCTATGCGCTGGTGGCATGGGGCGCCTGTAGCTACACCACCATAGATGGCTAACACACACCCTGTTCATTAACGGGTTTGCTTGTAGCACTGGAAGCTCCGTGCTCTCTATGTCCCTTTGCTCAGGTGGCACAGGGCTCATAAGTGCGTACAGGTCCATACTTTGGAGGTGGATGCCTCATACATGTTTAGTGCAGTCCTTAGAGTTCGAACTAGCTAGTATCATCTGAAGAGATTGATTTCCGTTGCATTCCAGGGATTCCCAGTATGAAAAAAAAACGAATGATACCTCACGATTACCATTTGAGCTATTGTATATTGATATCATACAGTTATATTTGTTTCGAACCAGGTCCATATGGGAACAACCTTACCCCCATATATGAGTAGCATAACAACCACCTCAAAATGTACGATCTCCCCATCGACTGGTCTATCAAACTGTTTCCCCATACGAATGACAAAGTATCAATATAACCCCTTCATGGTCTTCGGGTGTTTAGGGAATACGGAATGGCAACAGTTTCTGTCATTGACCTTTGCACTCATACCCCATATTTGGCCCATACATCAAATAAACCATGACCCTGCTGAGTTTCGTGGTCCCAATTCGAGATAATGATAGCAACCAAAACATTCTACATAAGATGTGATTGATGATTCAGTGAGGAGGCCAAAAGCTGGTAAGGACACGCCAAACCAGACCAAATCGGAAGCATCAGGTTTTGCTTCGGGAGTGCATGCTCGAAGCATCGGGGATCTCTGTACTGATGTGATCGCAGCCTTAAGGATGAGTGGGACACACAATGAACTTGCTTTACCATGACTTTGTGCTAGTCGTTTGAGAAGAAAGTTTGTGACTGTGAACAACATGTTGTTATTCCATATGAATACATTATAGAGGTGCCATGTTCATCCTTGGCTCATGTCACTGCACGAAACGAAAACTTAATTAGCGAGTGCGGGCTTGGTCATGGTGATGTTCCTCACATCTCACGTGCCATACTTCCTTGTAAGCTTACCCAAGGATATGCTATAAAGGTGGAACATCACCAAGCCCATGCCCATGGCCGGTGAGTGTGGGCATAGCTGAAACTGAGCATCTGATACAAAATGTACTGGTCATTAGTGTTTCCTTTTTGAAGCAATTACTTTGGACCCGGTTGGTTTTCAGCAACACCCATGTGTATGCATGGAACTTTGATGGCCACCCAAAGCTGCATGACCTAGTTCCTGCGTGGATCATGTTTCAACAACTGACTTTGATTCAACTGGTCGAAAACAGTAGTGATTTGTGTCGAGTAATCAAATAACATCCATGATCCACACATAACAATAAACTGGGCAGTGCTGTTCTACCATGATCCTATGTGAATGGCATCGTTGGAAGTGAAAACACAATCAACAACACGAATGCAATCATATATCAGCCATGTGCCAATGGACCTTGTAGTAAAGCATTTGTGGGGGAAATGGATAACTACATAAACTTGACAATGCCGTTGCAGGACTCATGTTCTAAACAAAAAGGCAAACCCTGTACGTGCACTGCAGCGTATGTGCAGGCTTGTAGAACGCACGGTCCCACCGCTCATGGACTTCCATTTCATCACTGGTCATGTCTTGCAATTTAAGTAAGGTGTTGAGACATCATGGAATTCATAGTGTTATTCACTAATGGAAGTCCCATGCATGCGGCTTTCGAAACAAACTTTTAATTTGCAAAAGACATGCATGATTTCCACTGTTCTGCCAGGCGCTGCAGCATCCGTGTGTGGAGCAACAGATATGTAGTCATGCTCCAGGGGACAATTGATCCATCTTTGGACTAGAAAACATGAGGGTGAGGATGCCATGAAATGATCCGTGTCATGTCACTGAAAGCACAGGATCTTGGATGACAATTGTATCAAGTGCATTGAATAGAAAACATGAGGGTGAGGATGCCGTGAAATGATCCGTGTCATGCCACTGAAAGCACAGGATCTTGGATGACAAGTGTAGCAGGTGCATTCCGTTTGGCCACAACAGGATGCTGCAATAGGGAGCTCAGCAGTCTGGCCTCCATGGGGACATCCAAATCATTACTACACTAGGATAAAAGTTTTTCCTCTTGAGAGCTTCCCACAACCCTTTCCCATTAGACTCCTACAACACTCTTGCTTCTTGCGGACCACGGATCAGTTNCCACGCAGGCCACACGAAATGGCCCTTGAAATCTGATCCGCGTGATGATATCCGATTTTGTGGCGTCACTGACGGGAAAAAACTTTATTCCTCCTGATGGGCAATTTTCTTCACTTTACATCATAT
>BGPT01001571.1:85994-148900 GCA_003297045.1 Symbiodinium sp. clade C Y103
CTACACTAGGACAAAAGTTTTTCCTCTTGAGAGCTGCCCACAACCCTTTCCCCTTAGACTCCTACAACACTCTTGCTTCTTGCGGACCACGGATCAGTTCTGTAACCTTTAAAAGAATTTTATTTTAAAACGTACCATGAATTCGATCCACCACGCAGGCCACACGAAATGGCCCTTGAAATCTGATCCGCGTGATGATATCCGATTTTGTGGCGTTACTGACGGGAAAAAAACTTTGTTCCTCCTGATGTATGCAAATTTCCAGAACCTCTCTTTGGATTTATATCTGATTGTTGACTTTCCATCCTAGCTAGCATTGATCCCGATTCACAAATGCTTTCGGGATGGATGGCTCAACCGCCGCGCCTCCATGTACATCGATGTCCGAAGTTCCTAGTCTCTTGGTGGTTGAGTCTCGAGGTTTGTAGCCTGTTGATGCCGGATGAACATCACTCAAGTGAATGTGCACATATTTGTGATACAGAGGATATGAGCGGTATGTAATGTAATGTAATGATCCATAAAAAAGAATGGCACTTGAGCGCCTCGTAATTCAGGTATTGTCCTTAGGTTTTCATCATCTCCCTAGAACACTACAAACGCCCAGAAGAACAAATCAATGAATTTCAGCCCCAGGCAGGAAATAAATCAAGCTCGCAATTCCTTTCATTTTCGGTTGGAAAAAACATATAGATCAGTCATGATGGGCCTACAAGAAAACAATGTGATGCACCATTCCCCTGTCAAAGTCATGGAGGCATCCTTAATGCACCAAGATTCAAGACCCAATGCCACCATTGAGACATTCCACGGACCCACAAGTCTGTAGAATCAACACCATATGGCAACGTTGTTGCCAAGCAAGCCCCATCAACATTTTTTATCATTGACAACAAATATGTGGAAATAATCAACAATGGCTAGGAGTCCAGTTTCAGTGCATGAAATACTGTGCACGCGTAAAACCACGTCAGCTTTGGGAATTGTTATGGTGTGATCCTTGATGGTCTTTTGATGGATGATGTTCCAGTTTTGATTGGTCAACTCCAGTTAACTCCCCATGTTTGTTTGGATGTGGATTCTTTTTCCCTGGCCCTGCCCGCAGGTGCAGGTGCACTGGCAGTGGCACGTGTGAGGACTGCTTGGCTTTAACTGGAGAGAAAGATATATCGGGCCACAAGTACAAATTGACGATACAGACTATACATGAATGTAAGCAACAGAAATGAAGGGTAGTTATCCACGATTGGCCGTGTGTAGTGATATATGTTGCACAAACATTGCAAGTCCCTGAAGAAATATGTTCACAGTTTCGATGAAATTTGCAGCCTCACAAGCTGGTTATTTTGCAGCCGAAACATCGATTCTTGTCGGGTGTGAGCACTATTTTAAAATAGTAGAATTTTACTTTTCTATCTTTTTGGGGATAGCTATATAGGTCACTGGTGAGATTCAACCAACCCACTTAAAGGCAGCCACTCAACAAGAGATGGCTAAAAGACCCTTAATAGGCCACTATTCTACGTGTGTTAGCTTTTGGGGTGGTCATGATTGCTGGTTAAGTCGTCAAATCCCTTGCGACTTGAAATCACAGGGAAAAATAAACCCATGGCATATCACACCAATTCAGACCATGGCAGGAAGTTGCTGCGCCGCTTGAACGTGGCCGCCCTGACGCCCCGCATGGCCTGGAGTCCACAGCAATGATGCGGATCTTGGAGCTTTGGGGCTCCTGACAGCTGGGGTATGTCAAAATATATAAAATTACAATAATTCCCAAATTTATACATTAAAATTGGATGAAATTGGATGAATTTCGGGGTTCAAACAGACAAGAAAATGTGGCGTTATTGGATTTAATGAACAAAAGTCAAGATTGTCCTCGAGTAATAATTGACCTGGTGATGGAAAATCCTCATGTCCAGTGGGAAAAGAGATTGTAAGAGATGATTCTCCATTGCTATCTTTGATTACCACAGGGTAAATGGATGAACATGGTAGGTAACCCAACAATCCACTTGCTTGCAAGGATCCCTTACTGAAGCTTTTGTTCCTGCATGTTCCTGCCAAAACCTGGTGGGATGACTGTGCCAGGTGGTAGCTGGTTCAGAACTCCCGCTCAGTGGATGCCCTGTTTCGAAGAGGTTGGCCCATGGTAGCCATAGTTGCCTACAGCATACTAGATTCTTGGACCCTGAATGCTGTGCTTTTCTACTGACTGCCCAAGATACCCATTTCCTTCTGCATCCCCATGAGCACGCTCCTTAGTGGGCATTCTATGTAGCTCAGCTGAGCTCACCAAATCTATCCAATTGTTAGTTCACGGTTGTCTGACTGTGGCTTGAAACATCTTGAAACTATTCACTCCCAAAAGTTTTCAATGGGCTCATTGGTACCCCATTTTTGATCACCCAATGGTAAACACCCCATGTGTCTACCATTCTCTTCATTTCGATTATACCTTCAAAATACAATCATACTCCTTTTCAATTTATTGGTGGTTGAAGGGAACCGTCAGGATATACTATGGATGAAAAGCTTGGTTTTCCACCGAACCCTTTGGTGACTATGCTCTTTTGCAACCAAGGTGGTGAAGGACATTTTGGCCCCCCTTTTTGGGAGTTGGATCCTCATGGGTGGCGAGAAGTTGCAGTCAGACATAAGAGAACAACGAACGCTTGGTGGGCTCGCGGAAACATATACAGTTCTTTTCCTCAAGCTTATCCGCTACCAAAATATACCCAAATTCGGAGTGAAAAGAGGTGGAAGAATTTTTTCGCCGCCAAGTTTGAACACGTTTTTGAGTCGAAACCCTGAGGTGAAGGCCAGGTGCCTCGAGTCATCGCAGCCTCTGAGGCGGCCATGGGAAGACAGGATATCACCAAGAAAGAAATTTCATGTTTGACAACTGAGGCAAACAACATATTTTATAATATTTTGATGTATTTTATATGATTTAACCAACAGTCATAGGACTTTAGCAAGCACAAAAATTTGGATATTGCCAATGATTCAGCCTGGACACTTGGAGTTAACCAGCAAACAAATTATATAGGGTTGGCCAGCAAACAACATGTGATTTCAGCAACAAACATCAAGCGAGGGCAAGGGGGTAATACAGTATATGAGTGAGAACAGTGGGTATAAATATGTTTCATCAATAGTTGATGGCGACGTGTGTGGTTGGATCGTGTCTCAGAACGAAATGGTGAGTGAAACCAGTTTCTGTTGGTGAAACTGTGAAACCATCGATTTTGTTTGAACATCACGACGTTTGGGGTAGTGACCGGGTAGTGGTCAAAGCTGGGTACTCCAAAAGATTAGGTGGCTGGATGCTCAAAAGTGCTGGCATTTTTGTGGCTGGTGTCTACAATTTAGAGCCATATACATGTTCAGATTGGCATGACAAGTGCAGTGCAGCCAGCGTGCAGATGGTTTGCAATTGCTGAAGATTGGGATGAAAGTGATGAAATGAGTCGATATGAGTCGATATTAGGCCCTAAGCGCGGAGATAGAACGAGAGGAAAATGACATGTTACTATTCCGTCAAGAGATGAGATTTCCCGTATGTATCTGACCAAAATAAGCAACATATTCACAGCCTCGAAAATAGGGCAGTGCGCCACTGTACTGCAAAAAAGATAAACAAGTTACCCTGGTTACTTGCAGGATCTTGAAGGGACGCCGTCAGCACCAGCTCCTTCACTGTGAGCGAGTAAGAACAACTTGTGATGGGCTCAGGTTGACTAGCAACTACCAGAAATTACCAACAGAAAATGAAGGTGTAGCCAGCAGAATGGCTAATGTTGAGATATGTTAAGCCAGGGTGTTGAGATATCTGATATCTCTCCATTGTTGTGAATCAGCTTCGTGCATCCCACTTCAATTGAAGAACATGATATCTGAGGACATTTGTGCATAAGAGTGATTATTTGACCAAATGCAACGCCTCCAAAGAACGGGAATTTGCCATTAAACTTGTATTTTTTTTTCAACTCCAGGGTGGCAGTCAAGAATACACTGCTACAGTATCCTGGAGTTCTATGTTGGTATTTGACAAGAAAGAAATCAAGTTATATCAATTTATATAATCAGTGGTGGGTCCATCAGTTCTAACTTCAGGATTGGATAGCCATCCAAGAAATTACGTAAATATATTAAAGCTATATTACATTATTACATGATATGGAGAACTATATATGATATGTATATCGTAAATATATATATATATTCTGAACCAACTGCCCGTGATTGGTCATGAAACTTCAGTGGCTCGCTCACCCTTTCCAGGCGCCACGGTCCCTGTCCGCACTGCTGGCCTTGGGCGGTTTCTTAGCAGCTTGGTCTTTGAAGCCGAGTGGGTATGGGTCAAAATATGTCAAAATTCTATACTGATGGGTAAATGGGGATATTAGTGGTCATATGAACAACAGTGGTAATTAGAACTTTTTTACATGATTACTATATAGTTGGGCCGTACTAGATATATGTATCTATTTACCTACTTTATAGAATCTTACAGATTGCAACGGGTTTTTGTTCTATTAGGGTGTTGCTATATCGTCAAATCATGTTAAATCCCATGGACAAAGCTCCACCAGGTCACGCACCGCCACCTGGCGGATGAGTTGCGCGGCGCGCCGGTCGGGTGGCCATGCGGAGAGGCGAAGGCCTGGAACGGTTGGCAGAGCCTCCCTGATATGTTCAATACGGTAAAAACCACGGGAGAAGAGAGACATTTTCAACCAACAAACAATGATTGTCTGATTGGCTGATGTTTGATATTTTCCTTTCTAGATATGCCGCAGAATTTATTGTTGGATGGTTATACCGCGATTGGAAATCTCAAATTTGAAACCAGAACCTACAATAGTGATTATAGAACCCCTAAATGATCATTGGTTGCTTGTTATGTTCCGGGTTGTACTTCTGGTCCTTATCGGAAATTGCATCATTTATTGTGGGATTCCCGGTGGCAGAATGTTTGGCCACTGCTCCGCTGATTCCACCTCCACTGGTTCAAAGCACCAGAAATGAGCAGTTTCCGGCAAGTCCTGGGGCTTTGGTTTGGCGAAGGGATATAGTGGTACAACCCCGAAGCGATATTCTTTTGATGTTGTAGATTTTGGAACCTGCAAATTTAAAAAGAGTAATAATAACGACAACAATAGTTATGTGGACGCAACCCACAAAATGAAATTTTTGTTTGAAAGGAGCTTAGTTCTGGATTCTTCTGGATGATTGAATGGCCAAGAGTTTGTGCCTTTCCAGCAAGTCAACGGAGCTTTGGGGCAAGAATGGATGATGGATACACCGTGGCTTATGTTCCCGCAACGTTCCCGCTCTGTTTCTATTGGGTGCGCGCATAAGTGTTGAAATGATGGTAGGCACAAGTTTTTCCAGATATGCCTTCGGGTTCCGTCATAGTTGGGTAAGAATCGCTAACAGTTTCAAACCCAAATGATTGACCTCCAGAATCTAGAAAAAAAATCTGCACTATGCCATGTTTGAGTTCCATGTGAATTTTTGTGGTGCATACCCAACGAAATACTTGCTCCAAAAGCTTGAATTATCCCTAGGAACCTTGGTTTCAGCACTGAATTTACAGTATTTATTTGGGGGTTGCATGGGGGTGTTCCAGAGCAGGGGTATTGCCAGAGGGGAAGAAAGTACTGTCAATGCTTGAAAAATATACCGAACTGTATAATTATGCCTGTAGGGAAGGTGATTGGGTATGATGGGGTTTCAAACCTATTTTCTATATAATTTCAAGAGCGTAGTGCATGATTCGACAGAGAATTCCATTGGGTGACATGGTGGTGTGATACCCCTACTCAGCCGAAAGGGCCTCGAAATTGCTCCTGCTGCAGAAAAGTTGTGCTTGGCAGCACTTTCCCACAAGCACGGTCTTTTCCATGACATGCCAAGCAAAGCCTTGCGTCCTCTAGCTTTTGTGGACGGCTACATATGCGGCTTCCCATGCAAGCCGTTCAGCCATTCGCACCACGAGAGGGGATCTGCCGAAGTAAATGGCGCATGTGTTTCTCAAAGCGCTCAAGACCATCAAGAACATACGACCGCCCGTGGCTGTTCTGGAAAACGTCCATGGACTTCTGACAGTTGTGCCTCATGCGCTGGAGTCTCCAACTTGTGGGCGACGACGATGCAATACACTGGGTTTTGGAACCATCAAACCTTGATGAGCAACTCTAAGGACCAGGCATTTGTTTTTACCTGTCTGCATAGATGTTTTGTCCCCCATAATTGATCGTCTATAAAATGCCAAACATGTGGGTTTATAAAATGGGCTCTCCAGACCCCTTCTCATAAACGCAAAAAAAAACAACAAAAAATATTCGTTCTTTTGTTTTTTTGTTTCTACGGGACGGCATTTTAAAAAAACTGATGATCATGTATGGATGGTAGATTATGTACTTTCTTGTTGGTGCTTGGGTTATTTTATAAATGAAAAAGGCATCTAGAAGTGTTCAGTGGCATTTTCCGTCATTTTCAGTGGCCAGACATTTTGAAAATAATACCCCTTGGTTGCTCCGATCTAAAATCACAGGGGTCGGGATCTGGTAAGAGCACCCCGAAAATTTGATGCTTTCCTTATCTAACCCGTTTTATAGATGGCACTGATGTGCGAATATTCTGGAGGGGGTTTCTGACGTCAAGGCATTTTTATAGTGGTGTTTGTTGCAAGTCCCAAAAATGAACCCTATCATTTCGTAAATAAAAAAGCACAAACAAATGTCATCGGGATAAAATGTGGTTTTCCTAGGGCGATCCATTTTATAAATGCCTAAAAACGCCTATTATTTATGAAATGCCCGGTTAGGGGTGGGTACCCATCAAACAAGGGGAATGATGTTTTATTACGCTCGGGGTCTCTGAAGGGATCTCTATATACATAGTCAATAATGATACTGTAGTCACTGTAGTCGGCCTTTTCTCTACATTGCTGCCTCGATTCACATGATTGCTTATCCTCCCACTTTGACTCCGCTTTGATCAAAGCTGATTTAAATATGTCTATATGTCTATATCTGTATAATCACATAGATCATAGATAATATAGATATAGTACAGATAGAGACATAGATATGAATCTAGTTTTGCTTTGGCTGCAAGTGATAGGTGATATCGGAGTTTTGATACACGTTTTTCTTGGTTGGCATCTTCCTTGGTATTGAAGCGTTGATATCCGGAGCCTAATGGGCTTGATTCAAATGAAGCTAGGAAATGTTGAGGTTGAAAACCCTTACAGACGGAATATAAATGGAAATGCCCCAGTTGCTTACCACGGATCCCACTTCGAGTTGTATCTGGGGTTGTCTCAAGATTGCGAACCCCCAAATCCTATGCTTTATCATTGCGATTCCTTTTGTTGAGTGCCTTCAACTTATACTTAAACAACATATATATATATACAGAGAGAGAGAGAGAGAAAGAGGGATAGATAGATTAGATTAAACTAGATTTGATTCGATTCGATTAGATGGGATAGATCACGAGAGATCATGATAGATCGATGGATGGATGGATAGGAAAGATGGATTTTCTGTTTATTTTAGTTGCAGGTCGCGGTGGGACGAGCTTTGGTGGCTCCTGCAATGCATTCGCCCAGTGCCACAATGTTTCTGGAGGACGGAGTGGGGTATTTGGACCTTGGTGAATGCTGGGTGGCTGGTTTTGGGTAATCAACTGGTGATTCATGGCCTGTTTCATTTTGTGTGGGATCCAAAACTGTTGATTTGTTTGATTTGTTTTAGTCAACACATATCAACAAATTGAATACGACACACAAAGACAGAAGTTTAAACCCGAAGAATAGGATTCAACCATCAATTCAAGTCAAACATGTGAGTGTGCGGGTAAATTGTGAAGGAGTATCCATGAACATGCTATACTTCGCTTCAAATTGACTGCTTGACATGTGGGATGGTTATGAAAGTTGGGGAGATGGACATAGCGTACCCTTCTGTCTCTTTAATGTTTGCAGATCACATCTTTATTGTACAAAGGCCGACCTACGCCCTACGCACATTTGTTGCATTTTGGATTTGGACACGAACTTGCGTCATCGATGTTCCGTAGCAGGGGGCATAGGGTGACACACCCAAGATAAATGTTCCTATGGTCCCACCAATTTGCAATTTCAGCGCTCAAAAGACATCAATAAACATACGCAATCCACAATATCTGTACAATTCCCTTGGCAATTAACCTTTTTCAAAGGATTGCTGAAGTCAATCCTCCCAGTACCTCCTAGGGAGCCCCTTCAGATTTCCAGGCGGCTACTGGTGTGTTGGATCTAACATTGCCAAGGGTGTGGCTGCCCAGGGACTTGCAGGCCTGGTCATTGTTGTGATCATTTAACAATATTCTTGTTTTGTGTTTGTGGGCCATTGTTTTTTTAACGGAATGAGTAAACCTGAGGATTTCTGTTTGCACTATGTGGTTGGACAGCATCATTCGGCCTGTATGGATATTGGATGGTTTGAGATCGTGGTCAGAAGTTGTTCCTGTTTGCCATTCCGCTTTTGGAATAGCTACTTGCTTTCAACAATTCGCTTTCAACCAGCCATGACATTTTGGAATTGGGCACACTGCAACCGTTTTGTTTCAATCAATATTTCTACATGTATTTACCATATAAATCTTGAAGAACCCTTAAAAAGTGTGGCGTGTTGTACTGAATTCACTCGCACTATCTCAAACTTGTGATTCCACTTGTAATTGCCTAGGCTCATTCCTCACGAATTTCGGCTTGTGCATTACCTCTAGGTACACTGAGTCTGAGTACGTTTCCACAAAAAGCCTACTAAAGCCTACTAGTCTGAATCATGGCACTTTGGTTCCTGCAATCTTGTAGCTGGCACCACAAATCGCAGCATTGGCCAAGTCGGAGTGGGACCTGTTTGGTCCACTGTGTTGACATTTCATGTCAATTGTGTCAAAGTGTCTACTAATCAATTCATGAAAATGGTTGAAACAAAGCGTCAAGATTTTTTGCTACTTGACCTTCCAGGCCCAAGTCGTGTTTGTTTCCTTCAGTGGCCAAAGGGCTCCACCATGTGCAGTGATCATCATGCTGCATGATGTGTCAATCCCAAACTTTCTCTGCAATCGGGTTCCCTATACCACCCAACCGACCTTTGAGGGATTGATTGATTGGCTTTGCATGAGATGTCCAAATTTGGATGGTTCCATACTCAGCCCAACCAAATTTGTAGATCAATAGGCACCTCATTTCTTGTCGTTGTACCATACATACATGCAATATCATGCAATGCTTTTTCTCTATTAAGATTAAGGGCGCTTGGGAGCCAGGGATGGCTAAGTCCTAGTACGTAGTAGGAGACTTGGAGGATCATCCCACTTGGTAGCTGGTTAAAAAGCCATAGTTATCAACCATTAATAGTTGGGATAATCCAACTTAGGGGTACAGTAGTAAGTAATTTAGAACTCGCCATGGCTAGTTACGGTCAGTTCACCGGCAGCGAAGGTCCCTGGCAACTTGGACGCTTCGTTGGTGCACCAGGCAGTGTTGGGATGGCCTGGAAGGATGTGGGGATCCAAACACATCATCCTGCAAGACGTGTGCAAAGTAGGTCCCCATAGTTTTCTAAACTAACCTGTACTATGAGTAGCTTAACGCGAGTTTTTATGGTGGATACAAAGTTTGATGAGTTGATCAACATTAGATATCAAATGATATGTCATAAACCAAATTCAATTAACAAGTTATAAGTGGAGGGCACCTGTAGTGGGTGGCAGCAGTTGACATGCCAATCAAGATGAGTTTGTTCATTGTTGGGATGTGAACATCACGATTACATTGTTTCCACCGATACTGAGCCACACTGACATGGCTGTGAGTCAAAAGAGATACTACATTCTACTATTAAATATATAATAATATATATATATATAAATGGGTAAATGAACATCAAAACGGGTCTTCATTTCATCCTGTTGGTTCCTGAGATGGTTTCGGAGACCATATTCGCAGCACGAGAAGATCAGGGACCCGTCAGAACCGAACGATGTGCAGTGCACCCACCATACCAGTACTATTCTTATAGCTGGGATTTCTACGGCCCGTATCATACATTTCAATGTATATATAGATTGATCTACTAGTATTTGAAAAATCTATATTTATCATTATTTATCTATATTTGTAATTATATTGACCACCCTTTGAATAAGGCATAGAACTATTGTACTATACTTGTAGCGTAATTACATATTTGCATATAAATACATTGAAATACATATAAATACAGTTAAATATATACATATAAATACATTGAAATACATCGAAATACATATAAATACAATTAGATACATAAAAATACATTTAAATACATATATAGATACATTTGAATACATATAGAGACACTTAGGTACGTATAAATACATAGAAATACAATTAGATACATGTAAATAGATTTAAATACATGTGAATACAATTAAATACCTTTAAATACACATAAATACAATTAGATACATATATATGCAAATGAATACATATAAATACATTTAAAACCATAAATACAATTAAATGCATTTAGATATACATTTAAATACATAAGTAAGTGTACGGATAATGACAGATAGATAGATATAGATATAGATATAGACTTTAGATTTAGATAGATATAGATAGATAGATAGGTGGCCCCACAAGCATGTTTTCTGCTTTCAAAACGTGACCCTTCCCCTGTGCAGGTGCTGGAAGACTTGGGTTTGGCGCTGCCTGGACCGCGTGTGGTCACCGACCAGGACGACTGGAAGAGCCACTTGGCGATGCATCGGGTTATCCACGCACCATGTGAGGATGTAATGGAGATATGATGGGTGCACTGGGGATAGAGTGGGAGATCAATGAGATATCTACAACCTACAACAACAGGATAAAATCATAGAGCACGATATGTGCAAGGGATGAACATGCATTACCGGCTGTGAAGAGAAGTGTAGCAGCGTTTTGACTCATACCCCTGTGGGATTTTTGCAAGTCAAGACTGGGGGTTGAAATTTGAAATTGCGGAAAAAAAAGAACATTGAGCTTCCCATATGTGAGCTGGTGTCATCAAGTTTGCTTGCGGTTTTGGACCGAGAATTGTTGAAAGACAACATGGTTTGACTAGTCTAAAGTGTAAATGTAAATGAATTTTGACCCTCAGCATAAACAACAATGACGATGCCACAAGTGGGCACAGTCCTGTGACAGGATCAGAACCGTTACAGGGGCAGAAAGGCCACAGTATGCTTCCCATCCTCCCAGCCTTGAGAGATGCCATGATGCCATGCATAGGCCATTTGTTTTTTACGACCGCCTTCATTACGCACTGGAGCTGGAGCTGCCAAAGAGATTATCAGCATCACGTTCAGCCTGGAAAGATTGTCAGCATCACTTCCTCATTTTACGGTGTGAGCATCACTTGACATGGTGGTTAAGGGATTTTAAGGGAACATGTTTTTTCATTCACCTCTGTTTTGGGTATACATATCGGGCTCAGAACATTTCAGGTCAAATGGATCGCTGTTTGTATTGCATCCTCAAATGAGATAGTCAACCGATGTGTTGGAACCCATGACCATGATGAGGGGAGCCCAGTTGCCTACACAAGTGGGAACTGAAGCTCGATTATCAGAAGTCTTTTCTTGTTGCATATACATGCTACCCGATGTTATGCCTAGCAGATTTCTACTGATTTCTAGTCGATGCAGTATAAATTTAGATAGGATTTGAAGACGTCTCGTGAAGTTGGGCTGAATGGTCAAAGTCTCATAAGTTACATGACTGTATGTTCATTAATTGGTTGTTCCTTTGCATGCAGGATTTGCATTGGTTTTATTCAGGGAAATGGACCATGACGCAACATGTGCCCAGTACAATTTCTTTGGAGTCCTTGTTAAATTGAAGGTGTAGAGATTAGTCATTGGGGTGATGCAAGGGACCAATTAATTAGGTGAAACCGTGGGCTTTGGCAATCTGAATACATGGTTTCCTGAAAATGGTTGTCCCTTGAAACAAATCATGGGGGAATTCAGCAACCGTCGATACCATCTTCATTTTGTGGAATTATTCCGAATCGTTTTCTCATGTTGTTGACTTACCAACAAGCTGGAAATTACCTGGAATTCCAAACAACAAGGATCAACAAGGTACCCTTCGGTAATCAAACATGGCAATGGAAACTCCCCGATTTACATTAGGTGTTCCCATCAAATCCTCCATTTATAGGGTACAATCACTGCACTTGGCCAAGGTGAGGATTTGGAGTCCTTGTTGTCCGCCATCGCCAAAGAGACCGGCACCGCTGAATCGCAAGGCGCAGCAGGGGAAGCAATGATGAGCAATGAGTCTGCGGTAAGTTCCGGCGACTTTGCAGGACAACTTCACCGCAAAATTCTTGAAATTGAATCATGAAGGATTGATGACGATTTTTTCAAAACTAGTTCAGTATATGTTTTTATAAGGTGCCCTTGGTGGTTTGGGTTGTTGTTAATGTGTGATTGAACATGATGTTCCATCCCTCTGAGCGCATGTGATCCGATGTGAGCATCATTCATCCTGTTGAAGACATGATGGGATATCATAGCACCAGGCTGATAGGAGATCATCTCCCCAGCCAGGCTTGGCACGTGCCCGTTCTTTGGCCAAGGCACTCGGGGGATGCTGGAAATGGACTGGTGGTGCCTGGTGGTGTTTTTTCAGATAAAGTTGGTACATGATGAGATACAACTATCAATTTTTGGGGTACAGATCGGTAGAGTAAAGGACCACCTCTGCAGAAGGATCTAATTTGTTTTTTATTTTAATATATATAAATTATTCGCTGACATGTGATATTGCCAATTCACCCAAAATTTCCCCTACACATTTCCCAGAGGGATAAGACACACTAACAATGGGCCAATGGGGATGGGCCAAGTTCTTTTGGTCTCTCAGTGGAGTTCACCTGCCGAAGGCATTCAACTCGGCCTGGAGTCGCTTACAGCGATATGCCTTCCGTCGGAACGACAGCAGCAAGGCTGGCCTGGACTTTCACCCGCCACGGTATTGCCACAATTGGGTCCCACATGTTTTCCTGTAGGCTATTGCTCACCTGATCACCGTTTGTTCTTTTCTTGATTGCACTTTTATAAACTGATATACTAAATGTCAATCCCTGTTGAGATGATATTGAATGAGCCTGTTTGTTTGGGATGAAGCCACGAACCAGCAATTGATTTTCGGGGATCTATCAGCAATTGTAGGACTTGATTTAACATATTTCTTTGAACAAAAAAAGAACAATGTAATTTATAATTCGTCCCAGAAGGTGCCAGCCGTTCTACAGCCCTGTACAGAAACCATGACAAATGCTACCAATCCATATGTGTGGATACCCCACTCATACACATGTAAGCTTTCATATTCTCATACTTTTGTGGTTGATTCCCATGTGTTGCATCATGTTCCCTTTTTCAGCCCAGCTGGATTAACATCCCTAACACCCCTTGACAGTGCTGCCATGGGAAAGGCCTCCACCTTTCTGCTGACCTTGCAATCTGCCTGTTGGTTGCCATCAGATGGGCCAGAGGCCGGGATATTGATATTGAGACCCTGGGATCCCGGGACCATGGCCACCCTTGGATCATGCCAAGCCACCATCCCATCGTTGATCATCATGTCGCCTATTCTCAATTGGCCGCAAACTGGGAATTTGACCGTTTTTTGGACAAACCCAACTGGAAGAACTTGAAGAAATCCACCATTTATCCATATTTATCCTATTGAAATCATCTTAAGTCCTCATTGTTGAACATGTTTTAACCCCCGATTCATTTTGGTAAAAGATGGTAAAGAACAATTTTCTTGACGGTACAACCATCATTCTTCACCGTCAAACCCTTGCGGTGCGAGCAGGCAGCGCTGCATCGCCCCTGTGAGCTGGTTTGTGGCACCGTGGAGATTCGCTCGGTCTTCCCCGATGTGCAGCTGCTGAAAGGACGAATGTGCAGCGTGGTGATAGGCAGGGGTCAGTAGGGAGGTTCATGTTGTTTTGTGTTTTAGCTATATACATTGGGGCTGCGTTAATGCACCTTTTTGAACATTGATAGCGCGCCAATGTTGGCGACAGGGGCCATAGACGGTTGCTAAAGTCAACCATAAAGCGTTACTTTAAAACGGTTTGGAGGTTGTTCATAGAGTTCATAGATTATCCAGCTGGGCCGTGAGGTTAGGATCCATAGTGGATTCACGCCTTCACTAGCCAGCTAGCTCACCGCGTCGCCTATCAATGTGGATTCATGGACCAGGCAGCCAAAATGTGACCAAATGAGGAACAGTTGTGATTTCGATGTTAAATGATGTTAATATGAAACAGTGGGAATTGAACGCAGCCGTGAAAACAGCACATCCCAAGGTTGGAAAGTAGTTTTCCCATCCCCCAAGTCATGGCAGGGTCATCATGCCAGGCGACTTTGCGGAAGCCTTGGGCGTGCTGACCAAACCAACAGTGGATTTGGCCACCAAGGCACGAGGGGATGCCAGAAGAACTATGGCAACGGCCGTTGTCGTAAAGAAATCCAGTTTTTAGATGTTTTTAGGATGTTAATCTTCTAGTGTCATCTACTTTCATCTACTGTCATGGGATATTGGATATGCTACCTAGGGTGAGCGGATCAGGGCGGTAAAGAATATGTTTTCTGTTTTTAAGTTTTGTTCACTAGATAACATGCATTCAAAGTTTCATGGGTGATGTTCTGTGGAAAAAAATGATTACATGAAGGTCAACTGAAGGGTGGAGGTTTGTTTCTTCAGGAAACTATCAATCCACAAGAATGGGGCGGAATACTCATACACCAACTAAAAAATGTGAATGCAACCTGCAACAGAGAAACACGCTGCTGGAATAGCACCGTACCAATGCATCGACCTCTTTAACCTTGCAGAGAGATGCCGTGGCCTGTCCTGATCCACTAGGTACAAAGAATATGCCATTTGTGTCTCCGGCAACAGAGTTGAAAAGACCATGCCGGCTGGAACACTTTCAAGAAGCCCGGATAGCTTCCAAGCAAATGCACGACGATGTGCTCAGGCATAATATGACCTTCCCTCAGCAGGAAATCAACAGCCCGTCGGTATTCCTGAATATATTGTAAAACGTTGTGTCCAACAAGTGACGCTTCATATCATGTCCGGCATTTGCCTCACTTTGCCAAAATGATCATTTGAGCATTGCATCAGGCAACAATCAACAGTAGGACTGTTTGGGCCAAAGGTGAGACTCACCCAAAACAGGGCTGAATTTATCGGCTTTATGCAACACAACATGTATACATATTTCTACTGTTCCAGCCACCACAAATTTGGAGTTCACATCAAAGGAGAGTCTACTTCCCACCCGCCAAAAGAAGAAAGTCAATTGGGATCATCCCATTCTTTTAAACTTGACGGTAAAGATATGAATGAAACTAGTGAAACCAGCCTAAACCACCAATCAAGAACCTGCTGAAACCAGCTGGGCCCTCCAGTTCCCATTGGAGCGGCAGGTGCTGCTGAGCTTTGAACACGCATCCCCTGTGGCACCAGAGAGCGCCGTGGCCGTGTACGGCTTCCTGCAGGAGCAAGGCCTGGCTTCCACTGATGGCGAGCAGTGAGAACCCGCGATGTCGATGATTCTCATCAGCAACGTTTGATAACTTATGACTTGTGCATTATAATTTTAGGAACATCATCGTGGTGATTAGCATTATCGACTGTTGAGTGTTCATCTAGTTGTTTGATAGGGATGTTTGATGATGTGTCAATTTGATTATTAACTTTACATCAATAGATCCATCAAGCTCGTAAAGATGGATGAGGCTGTGTTATCATGATTACCAAAATAGCATGGCAGCATACAACATCATACAACCATTTTTTCACGGGGATATGGCCAGGAGAGAATGGGGATATGACCACCAAGTTCATGCAAAAAAATGACCCGATACAAAATGGTGGTTTTGCCAAATCTAATCTTTGAGCACAAAAAGGTGTGATATATTTTGATGACCAAAGAGTCATGGGATATCATGGAAAATACATGTATTAAAGTATTATATGCAAACATTGGTTTTCCAACTGGAACAGATCATCCACGTGTTCCGTCCCCTTTTTCGACATTACCCAAGGAGCATTCTCTTAATTTGAACCACCAAGAGCGCAGTATGTATTCTTTGAAGATTGCGCCTACTCAAGTTATGTCCACAGTGGGACTATGCGGATGGTGCTCTGAGATGGCCATGGGAAGAGCTGGGGAGATATTCCCGATCCCCATGATGTATTGCATATTAGGATGAAACTTGATCCCTTATCATCCCTGAACTTTTTTATTACCACTATTGTTGATGAAATCTAATATTGTATATTTAGTATTATTTAGTACTGTATCCAAGATAATTCTAACATATCCTTGTACATTGCGATTTCCCGTCTTTGGTCAAAGATCCCGAAGCCAGGTGCTGATTGGAGTATGCTGCGCGACAGTCCGTTGGGGGCTCCAGGATGTGGCAGATTCGGATTTGGCCGGGGCACTCACAAGTAGGGTTTATCACACTATTTGAATCTGCAGAAGGCTTAGAACTAGTAGTTGGTCAGCAAGTCATGGTTGCAAGCCAGCTGTACATGGGATAAACCCAGGAAATGGAGACTGCCAGAGTTACAAACCACCTACTAAGTCGGGCGATGTCGATGCACAGGCAAGTGAGGATAGGGTGACTTATTTGGCGCTGAGATTCGCATTTTTTGGCTTTTTTTGAACAAACAGAGAATATCAACTTTTGACGCATCCCCATTCAAGAAATAACAGCAATATGATTTACTGCCCCCTGATTTGGGGATAGCCATGCGGTGGCATTGGTTCTTAATGATTGGAGAAACTAGAATGATTTCTGATGGCAACGATGTGCGCTGGCTATTGCCGGCAATGGTGTCAGTGGTTCTGATCAAAATTGCAAAAGCCGTTATGAACGGATATACTTCATGATATTTGGAACGTGTTCAAAATGAATTATTTGATGATATTTGGAACATACTCGTATTTGCAAAATAAAGTTTCCCGAATCCACTTTTTGCTAATCTGTTTGCATGTTTTTTGGTAGCAATATAATCGATGAGTAATTGCAAGGTGGAACGCGCTTAAATGCTATTTCTATGCAACTTGCAACAAGCTAGCACTCATGGGGATGCCAGGACACTCTGTTTTTGCAGCATACAACTGGATATAGGAAAACACAATGAGAATGCAGAGGTGAACATGTACAAATTAAATGATTTGATGGCATAGTTTTTTTGGAGCATGGACGACAATCCTGTTGCATACATTCAAACATGTTCAAACACTTGACACAAGAGGGTAAACAGCTTCTCGTTCCAACACGTCTTGAATGATGACAATAATTTGCAATAACTTGCCTAGATCAGTGGGTTTACCAACTATCACAGTATTATGGGTTGGGGGCTGTGGGTAAGTGAACATGTTCAGGAAACCCTGGTTTAAACTATTCAAATTTGGGGTAGTTTTCCGAAAACTGTCCCTTCATCTATTTCTGATACACCATGAAGTATTACATAGAAATTTGTCAGAATTGGTCCAGATGTATCCAGATATATGATTTCATCTACCCACTACCCACAGTAATTTACCCATTCCCGGGCTTCGGTGAGGTGCATCGTGGTGGAGCAAGGTCAAGCAGCAGTGATGCCATCTGAGGTGGTTTGGGAGGACCCACTGCTGTGAGGTCCAGAAAAGATTTGGGATTACTACAGTAGATGTTATATACTAAGTTATTATTGTACGTTATTGTACATTTTGGACACAATGATAGATATAGATCAACTACGAACTTGATATGACCAAACATGGGGATAGAATTGAAACATGATGGTTGATTGCAAACTGTCAACAGATTGATTTTAGTGAGGAAACCTTAAGACAAGACTGGTTTTTTCGGCCCCAAAAAAAGTTATTATCAGCATGTTCCCATCTTGTTGGTCAGTACCGCTACAAAGAAACATCGGAGACTCTCTTGAACCCCGATGTGTGACGTATGAGCATGTGCACAAATCAGGGGATCAAACCATGAATATGGGGATATTAACAACAAAATATGGTGGGAATGAGGATCGTTAATAAGAGCTGGACATCCATTGGTTGATTGGGTTCATACATCCATACATCGGGAAATCCTTATAGCTTTATGGGGATCATGTCAAGGAGACTGCGGCTAATAGTGTTTTCAAAAATACAGTAGATCACCTTGATTGTTTTTTGCGTTTTGTACTTTTTGCCAAGTTGTTCCTTTTCCTCCACTTGTTGGAGTTGGATATGGTTCAGCAATTCAGTCCCGGATCCCGGGGGTTTGCCTTTGAGTCACTGAGTCTTGGCTACCCACCCCATGTCTGGCCCGCCTACATAGTTGGGTTGCTGCAATGTATTCCGCTTCCAAGACTGGCGATGTTAGAAAGAGAAAGAGAAAAAAGTGACCTTGCTATCATTTTAGTGAGACATTTGCCTGTAAAGACATTTTCGAACATCCTCTCGGGGGGTGCTATAACACGCATAGCTAAACCTGTTGTACGTGTGGCCACAGGACTCACTTTCGGTCGATTTGGTAAATTTAAGCAGAACAACCAACGTCTCAGACATTGGAATAGAATTCTGAACTCCTTATCAAGTCGTGAGGAAAAGATCTAAGCTTTTAACCATGTTTGGATATGCATTCAGTTCCACACCTCGCGCTTGCTGACCACCTTGAATTATCAACTGGTATCCAAGAAGACTAGCCAGAGTCACAAGGATGCTGCAAACAAGTTGTTGGAGGACTACAAGACAGGTGACTTCAAACGCAAGTGGGATATCCTGGAGTCGCTCGCACAGAAGGTTGTTTTCCTCATGATTCTTTTTGTAGGGCATATTAGGGCCACAACGACCTGTCACATTATTTTCCCATTCCCAAATGCAGGATCCCCACGATGCCATCGACGCGCCAAAGTTGCAGCGGCTGTACAGTGTGCCTTGGGCTTGTACGGTGGAGATTGGCCGGTTGAGCTCATCTCACGGATGGTATGGTCAGAAGTTGACGGCCTTAGGAACGATAGACAAGGCACTGCGCTGGTGAGATCAAGTTGTGTGATGTTCATGACAAAAATTGGTTAAAATCCCCTTCTTGGGATTTAGGTTTGCTTCATGAACGTTGAAGAGTTGTTCATACGCCCAGAAGCAATCATGATTGGGCGGCCATCTTGCCTGCTTCCTACACGTGTTCCGTCTACCAAGGTTTTTGGTAAGAATGGTCTCCAAAAAAGTTTGCTTGAATCAGGGAACCCCAAAATTCACCTGGATGTTTCTAGATGCCGGCACCCACGTATGTAGTCTATAGTCTATGGATGTTTATAGCGACGTAAAAGCACCTCGCTGTAATGATGCTTCATATTGGAACAACCGTAAAAATGGCCTTGAACAAGTTTTCCGGAGACCTTGGGGATGTACATTATTTACAAATGTTCGTAGTGTCCATCTATGTACATATATATTATACATATACATACATACAATATACTGTACACACATACATATAACAGTTACCTTTGAGCGTCAGGATTGGCGTTGGACAAACTTCCGTCAGCGTGAACATTCATGCGAAATTGTTTTTTACAACTTTTGGAAACCGGACCTAACCTTGTTTTTTGTGCATGCAAACAGCTGCAATGTTCGTGAGAAATGTCCGAAGCTAAGGCGCACTGGAGGCATTTCTTCGTGTCGCTGCTGGGTGTACCAGAAACGCCCACCCCGGACCAGGTCAGATGGGACGCTGGAGATATGTTGGGATGGCGGTGAAGTTGTACTGCAGGATGGGGGGGTATATACTTACTGTATACAAAATGTAAGAACACGTGACCAACTTCAGGAGCTTTGTTCGGAATGCTGACTGCTTGTTGAGAAGGGATACAAGTAATAGCTGTAAGAAGTTGTTTATGGAACTCAATAACAGTGGATGTTGGGGTCCGTTTTTACTTCAAGATGACTTTGTCATAGTTGCAATGCTGGAGCATTGTGGAGCACCCAACCGGCAAAAGGGTTATTACCTGCCATACTTGATATGAAGATATATAGATTCATGTCAAGAACCATGAATCCAGAATCAAATGATTCATTTAAGGACATGTCTGCTGGACACCATGGTGTTCCCTATGAAAATGTGGCCAGGGGTTCCTGTATTTTTCCCATCGGTTCTGGGAAAGAATGAACACATACCTCCAGACTGACTGCGTATCTTCAACCTTGAATACTACGCTTCAGGTGAAGGTGTCGTACTGATTGTATTGGCAGTATGGTTTGTTTCATCCCGTGTATTGGTGAGTACATCCCCATCCTTGATCAACTTTTGGGTCAAAATGCTGCAAAGTTCCATGGCTCTTCATGTGCCAACATCTCATCTCATGACATCATGTGAATCATGTGATGTTTGATTTTCTGACCATTTGTTTCTTCATGTTTCTTCCCAGTCTGTTGATCCGCTGGTGCGTCTATTTACTAATGTGTTCATTTTTTGAGGCCCGGGACCAAATCTATCGATCAAGCCTTGGGCTTTGGGATCATCCAAGTACCTTGTTTTTCTTGCACAGGAAACACCCTGGCACCGGGACGGTCCCTGGCGATTGAACATGATGAAGATTTGCACAGCTACGAGCCCTTAAAGCTGGGATATCCCTGGAATTTACCCAGGACAAACCGTGGATCTTAACTCGATGATTGATTCCAGTCAGTTGATCCAAAGATCTTCAATTCTGTTGGTGCCATCGGCATCAGTGGCGGCCAAGATCCCCGTTCGTGTCTGAATTTCCCCCCATGATTGTGTGTTCTCCTAAGTGTTTCTTTCTGGGGAAATCCCAACTTCTGTTGGTAATACTCTCCTATGTTCTTGGAATGAATGAAACATAAAAATTCAACTTTGTTTGATCAACAAATCCGTGTGTTTCTTGAATAAATCCCAGTTTATCCAATTTTAATGTGAAAGACATGGCAAGCAAATGTCCGCGGGTGGTTTAGCAGGTGCTTCGGCACGTAGACCGCCTCTCGTCGTCCACGTCGGGCTCGGCGGCGATGTGGGCGCCGCTGCTGTTGCTGGCGGAAAATTTGGAGAAGGAGGCGCCATAGCCAGGCAGATTGTTAAGAAAAAACTTATATCATTATAATAGTGGGACAATAATGGGACACAATGAGGGTCTTGTCAGGATATCGGGTTCCAAATGCTTGCAGTAATGCTCCAAGATACTCCAAGCATAATCCAGTAATCAAAAATGGAAGATCCTTATTTGGAATTGTCCAAGTTAATCCTCAAGATATCATAATGTATCTACCAGCAACATCCAGCAACCTTAAAATACAGAAACTCACTTGGATTTCGGTCATCATGGATTTTTAAGATGCATCAAATGTTTAGAGTGATTTAACCAAATCCAGCCCCAATTTATGGTGGTATAGCCATCAAAGATGCTTGCGTTATTTTCGCTCAAACTCTGGGATCTAAGTAGGAAGAATGGGGATTTCAAAACCCAGAGAAGTTTGAGTATGTTTGTCCAAGTAGTTGGGATCCTCATGTCTTGCCTTAAACTATCCATTCTGATGAGTGTGGATGGTGACCAACCCACTTCATTGGAGTCTGAACTGTTGAAACAGATGACAAAACAGAAAAGATACTGTAGAACATCCAGAAACAACGGCAACAACTGGTGACATCTGGTGATCAATGCTTGAAACTGGGATATCCCGAGGAGTTGGGAACCAAAGAACATGGGCTACGAACTGCTTGCTATGTGGCATGCACACCGAAGAGAGATATCACAATAGTGGCCCAGTACTGGTCGAGTTTCTGCACCCTCTTCTGGCAATCTAGTTTAAGACTGGCAGTCAAAAGTTATCACCGCCCTTAATTGGTGGTTGTATAAAGTGGGATGTTTCATCGCTAGATTTGATCACCATAGGGCAACCGCAACCGAGTTGGTGCGTAGGAGTTGAGTAAGAGAAGAGGGCAACCCGTCTCTGCTACGCACCATACCACCTCTGTGCCACGCTTAAGGGATTGATCAAGGGTATGAGACAAATTGGAAACATTGTTGATATATGTTGATACTTAATGATATATATATATATAGATCATTGACGCACCTCTGGTGCAACTTCTTCCAAGAAGGAGTCAAGGATACTACGGTACAGCGCCAGGCCCAAGCGGCCGAAGAGGAGGCGAAGCCTCCATGCGAGCACTGTGGCTGACAAAGGACGGCCTGTGCTCAGGGTTCAGCCAGAACCTCAAAACAGACCTTCGCAGATCTCTTCACCCACTGCCCGGCACTGCCCCTATGAGTGCAGAAGAGATCTGCGGTGCGCTGTGCAAACTGCTCCAAGTCGTGCGCAACTTCAGCGGCAGACCACTAAACAATTGGAAACCCCACAAACGCCGACAGTGAGATGCTCTGGGCTCCAATTGCAGCCCTTCCTTTCCATTGTGCAGTTCCTACCTTATTCAAATACTTGCATCTCCCATGTTCCATGTCAACCACCTATACTAAGCGGCGGAAATTTATTCGGTTCTATTGATTTGTAAGGGTTCAGCAACCTTGAACCATCAATTAGACCCCTATGTATCAATTATGATATCCCATTGGACTCCATGATCTTCCATGATCTTCCATGATACAGTAATGATCTATAAATACAAGGGTATGGCAGTGGTATAGCATGGTATAGCCATCTTTAGGCCATAGTGTATCATAGTGTCCCTATCCCATGGCATCAGCCCATTGCCAGGCCTGGAAGGACTTGGCTGAGAAGCTGAAGCTCCGGCGCTGCATCCCACTGCTGCGGGAGCGTTTGGGAACACCCAAAGACGGCCCGAGTGCCCAGACCACATCGGACGGTGGATGTGGGACCTGATGTGATCTTTTTTGTTTGAACAAGCCAATAGTAGTCCAATAGTAAATAATCCTAAAATTGATCATAGTTGTTGTAATCAGAACATGTCAGCATGTACTGGAGGATTTTATGATGGAAAGATTCACTTGGTTTACGGCTGACACCCTGCTACCTTGGGGAATGTGGCGGATTTGTTCATTTGGGGATCTCATAGTCATAGAACTGGATCATTGTCATGGCTCTTCCTCGGTGCAACTTTACACCAGATAATCGCTTCGAACATAGCAAAGTTCTCATAGAATTGAGCATGCTCACAAAATACAGCCCGAAACCAACCATGTCAGGGTTTGTCGGTGGTGCAGGAGTTTGTGCAGGGTACTGTATTGAATCATTGGTAGCCTTGAACCATGGACAATCGCCGGCCAAACCATCAGTATTTTGTGATGGTTGATTTCCACATCAGCCGATGTTGTCAACATTACTTCAGTGGTTCCAGAGCTTGAGGTTAGTTGAAGTTATGTTAGCTGTTCACGGGTGATGTTGATATATCGATATGTATCCCCTAGATTTGCTAAAGATTTGGTTTCATTTTTCCATTGGCTAATCCACGGAAAGATGGAATCAATTGGGATTGTGTTATGTGGGCCTTTTCAATGGCCGTTTAAGTTGAGCAAACCCAAGGATGGGCCCCCATAAATTAAGCATTTGTTGGCTCATCGATGTTCATTGACACCCTAGTTTCATTCCATAGCAGTACAACATCATGTGAACAAAATATATCCCAACTCCCAAAGAATATCCCCAAACAAGATGTGAAAACCATTTGAACATCTTTGAAAATATTTGAGAACCATAAATCCCCACGTCCCTTGGCCCAAACTGCAGCACTTTCCGTGACCCCCAGGCGTTTTCGTCGACGACGGCGTCTTGCCGTCGCCGCTGCTGCTGCGGCTGCGCGACGCGGACGTGAACCTGGCAGAGACGCCGCCTACGGCGGCGGTGCGGCAGTGCCCCAGCTGGGTTTTAGAGGACCACGTAGCGGTAGAACAGGAATTTAAGCAACAGAAACAACCAAAAAGATGAGGGTTAAATTAAATTAAAGATAAAATGCTGGGGATTTACTGGGAATTATATATATATAATTGACCAGGAATCGGTAGGGTAAGCTTGGGAATTTCTCAAACAAACATGGAGGTTAAAGCATGAACAGTAGCAATTTGACACATTTTGTTTTTTGAGCAAAAGTTGGATTTAACCAACAGAATTCAATTTAATTTTGAAAGAATAAGGCTTCAACCAGGAAACAAACAAATTATCTTGATTTTCTCCGAAAAATTGCGAAGCACAGGGATTGAACCAGACAAACTGGCTGCAGAGTTCATTAGCATTTCAGTTTATGGGTTAAAAACCTCTCCGTAAGGGGAGTTCGAGGTATAGTTTTATGATGGATATGGATACTTTGTGGTATACTATTTGGGGTTTGTTATTTTTTAAAGACGCATTTGCCAACGTTGGTTACACCGCATGGCATTCCGCCGATACTTTGTGCATGTCTTTATTGATGGTTGCATTATGTTGCATCATGTTGTATCAAGATTGTGTTATTTAAAGATACTGTACTGCACGTATGATAAGCAATAAGTAGGTGTATGATGGTGTATGTATCCAACTTTGGTACGTCACCATCAACCATGGGATGGATATTGGGTATAGGTCAAGTTCTTTGTGTGCATGGTTCCCTGAATCTTTGAGTTTTCCCTGAACAGCTCCACTACTACTTTGGGGTTCTTGGGGGTTGTTTATTGCTGGGTGAACAGCAGGGATGACTTTATATCCAAATGATACCCATGAGGTTTCTGCAATATCAGCGCAGAGGCATTGGCCTCTCCTTTGTCAAGCCTTGGGTTTGCCGATGCTGTCGTCAGCCACTTGCCGCTGAATCATTGGGTGACCGGAGAATGGCTGCAGGATACCCGTAGCACTTGGAAAAATAAAGCTCTACTGGGGATTTGTTTTGCCCCTGTTTTTTTGGTGATACAGCAAGACTTTCATTGTGTCTTGAGCCAGCTTCAACCTTTTTTGTTTGATTTCAAGTTGTCTAATTATTTCAAACAGAGACCAAGAGCTGTGGTGTCCCAACTTGTAGGGGCAGATCCAAAAGACTATTTATATGATTTTATATGTACTGGTATGCTGAAGATGTTTGAATATCCTTGGTTTCAATGTGATGCTGTGGCAGGGTAAAGCAGCAGCTTCCCGGCACAAGGTCTGTCAGGTTTCCGTGCAGCACGCAGGGACTGCCAAGTGCAGCGTCGGGAGGCTCAACCACAATGTTTGCGAAAAAGCACCAAAAAACACCTTTGTTGGTTGTTACATGTGGTTGACAATAGTTTGAAGATGTTTGAAGCTGCAACCTTATTTGGGATGATGATATCAACTCCCTCTATTTTCCCATTAGATCCCCACTAATTATATCCCATTCAATCACCATTACATGTCCATTAAATAAGGGTTCCATGCGGTTTCTAGATGATTTCCCAACCACGGGGGGTTGGTAATTTATTGGTTGGTCTCCGCCCAGGCCTTGGGACGTGCTGTGTCTGAGATGCTGGTCCCTGCGCAGCGCTATCTGCTGGCACGACACCCGAAGGTGTACCATCGGCCTGAGGTGCCACTCTGGACAAAGAAGGGGTTCCAGCCCAAAAGAGAAGATGGATTTACTTCCAAATTAGTCGCTTTTACATGTTTAGATGTGTTTACTATTGTTTAGATACTTGTTTTTCATTTGTATGGGAATGATGATGATTAATATTACTATTATGAGTGATAATGATGATGATGATGATGATGATGATGATGATGATGATGATGATGAAATCTTGGACTCTTGGACCTTTTCAGAGAAAGTCAAAGGGATGTGCAGTAAATCTGGATAAATGTTCAGTGACCGCAGCACTGATCAATCATTACAAGATGCTTAGATTTTCTGGTTAAAATGTTATTTTTGGAGTCAAAGTCGAGTAGAGGAAATGGGCGCCGCAACTTCTTGATTTCAGGCGTTGCATGTGGCCGCGTGGTTGGAAAAGCTTCAAGTGGTCGTTGCTCGACTGGCAGGGTGTGTGAACCACAATTTTCCACGGGGATAAGCATGTATAGGTAAAAATCCGAAAACTCTATAGAACTAAGATTTTAGTCATCCTTAGACATGCTTGGAAGCAAACCATCTCAAGTAGGGAAACGACAGTTTGACAAATTTGACTCATATATAAATGTATATATATATACATATATCCCCATGTAGAAACAGTTTGATCCAACCAACAATGAAACGGATAAAATCAAATAACCTGGAGGCTTTTGAAACATGCTGGTCTTGAATATGACCAACATGAATTCACACAAAAATCTTGGGTTGTGCCAGTGGTAGTCTGGCCTTTTGAGGTCATGATTGGTTGAGACCATTCCATGTACATACACAGACATGCATATATGATCATACATGTAAGCAAAGATACACATAAAGCATATCAAATCATATCAAATCATATCAAATCATATCAAATCATATCAAATCATATCAAATCATATAAGACATACGTAGATGTCGATGTATTTTGTGTGTATGCTGGCTATGCATGGCCATACGCGTATGATTTTGGCTGTCGCCCCAGCGCCCAGGAAGTGGCTGCTCCGCTGCAGCTGCAGTGCCGCCTCCCCGACTTCGTCACGGAGCTGGAGGCGGATTCGTACCTCGAAGGTTGCAGCACCTGGGTGCAACGGAAACGGAGGAAGGTCAGGGCTGGCGGTTCACGGCATAGATGAGTTGATTAGTAAATGATTAGTTAGTCGAACCACAAAAAGTTGGATGTTCCTTCCAAGCATGGGGGATTTCGGGATTTACTTAACCAAAACCACTGGGTAAATGCGTGAAGCAACCGGTGAAGGGCAGTTTAATACCAACGTATCTTTTGCCATGGATGGGGATAGATACGAATACTAATATAATCTAATATATAAGGCTGGCCCAGATGTGTATGACATATTATAAAGATTGGGTAAAGAACCATCAAGCTCTTTGGTGCCGCTTTCGACCCGAACAATATATCAAGGCAATCAATATTTGAATATGTGCAGTTGGAAACAAAATCATATGATAGTTGCTTAGTTGGAATTGTGGTTGTACCAAGTTACCTATTTTTTGATTGGTGATTCATTCCTTTGTGGATGGCTGAAACGCCTCTGAACCAGTCTCTTTTGCCAACAATCCGATGCTCACTTGTCATCAAATGCTCGATGACCATCCTGCAGCTGTGACAGGTGCTAAACGATCAGTCTGACCTGCCAAAGAAAGTGACTTCCAAGATCTTCCAATAACTACTTGTTTGATCAAAAATCCTTTGAGAAGCGCAGTGCTTCCACTGAACTTTGGGCTCGTCGCTGAGGTGACACAAACCCGTCGGCTGCTTGGATGCAGCTGATCTGTGGGACGTTGTGGCACGGCCAAGAAGTGAAATGGGAAAACTGAAGAACACTCTCTGGATCCTTGAGGCTCATTGGTAGACCCATATCATATATATATATATATACATATAATTATATATACATGCTTTCGCTCGAGTCCGTGAGGTCACCCAAACAGAAGACTTCGCATGGTGTGAACTATGGGTGAGGGGACAATCCCTGTGTTTAAGATCTTGAACATGGCCAGTGGCTTCAGAAACCTGAAGACATATATAAACATTAAAAGGCGAGTGCATTTCAAACCTCGGGGTGTCTTCAGGTGGTATTAGTGTCGGGGTCCTCCAGTTGTTATTTCAAGCCTACACATGATGTAAGTGTCAAAGTCACAACCAAAGCCATCATTGTTCCCACAACCCCAAAATAGTCTGGGCTTGTGACAGTTGACCTTCCAGTGGTAGCTTGGGGGAAAAATCATCAACCAAAATGGATGCGTTGATGGGATGCACCCAGAAAGCAATGACAGGGTTGGACAAAGCCCTATGGCTTGCGAGACCTCCACTTTTTTGACAATTAAAACACCATTGTTTGATACGTCAACTCACATTTCAATGATTGACTCACCATTTTGGCTGGTTGCGGTAAACGGTGATTCACCATGTCCTGGCTTCAACATGTAGGTTTGTCTGAAATAGTCCAGTGGCTACGGCGGCTACGCGTCGTTTTCACACAAAAATGAAATGGCCATATGTAGAATCATGTAAAATCATTGGAATTGCCATGAATATATGTTTGAGTGGTTCATCATCGTTTTCCCATATTGTCCCTTGTTAAAATCGCCATGCTCTAAATTGGGGGTATTTCCCGGACCCCAGTTCCGGACACACCCATTCTTGGCAATACATCCCAGTATACTCTCATTCGATCATACTCTATCCCCATGATATCCCTAACATATCCCCTTTACATCCCATTGACGAATCCTCATGAATCCTCCACAAAGCAGATGTAATCCTCATGTCCACTGTTAGGTCCGTTTGTTGCTGGTTCCTGGCGCATCCTTGGCGTCGATCTGTGTGGAATTGGCACGGCTGCTGGTGCCCAACGCACAGGCGTGGGAAAGCTGATGGGGTGGCTGGACTGGTAAAAAAAACAACCTGAAAATGGGGAAGGTTGAGGTTTTGTTTTTTTCCCTCTCGAGCTGACAATCTGAAAATGGGATGGTTGTTACGTTTTGTCTTTTTGGCAAATAGATGACAACTTCAAAATGGGAAGATTGTTGAGACTTTCCGGATGTCTGTTGATTACTGTACAGATCAAATGTGGTGAACCTAATACTATTTTTTTCGCAGGTTTGTAACACTCCACAAATGGTAAACTTCCGCATAGTTCATGATTGGTTTACCACTTTTTTGTTGTGTGCCAATGATCAATGATCCAAGTTGTAGGTGTGCAACTCCCAAATTATCCTGCTGAAGGCGTCGCTGCCACAGTTGTTTTTTTTCCCCATAGATAGTGATATCCTGGATGCCCCCCAATTGTGGTAGATAGTGCCTTTTTGGATCTTTTTGGCAGGTTTTTGCCCGGTGTTTCTATTTTCTTCTGTGTTTTCTGGCCTGACATTGCAATCTTGACATGGTATAAACTGACGATCATCCTGCTGGTCAGTGCTGGGTCATACCCTACCAGAGCTGCAGAGGAAGATGCTGCACACGCCAGAGAGGCGGAGCATCCGGAGATTCGGCACGGGTAGATCAGAGACAAAGGTTTTGGGCCATGCTATGTACAGGGGTCCTCAAGAAGATAAAGAGACAGATAAAAAGTTTGTTCGCAAATATGTCGGTCTTACTTTATTTATCCCTTCAATCTATTTGTTGCACAATTGTTGGAGAACTTGCACGACCACTAAAAAAGGTCGGTTCGCCAATGAAAGCCAATTTAACAGCCAAACATAAAACTTGATCAAGTATTGCATAAGATATTACAAGATGGTGGCATTCACTGTCTCAAAAGCAGGATGGCGGTTTGGAGCCAAGATAGCTGGCGGGTGAACCTTTTGGCGCATGGCCATGTTGTGAGCTCCATATTTTTTGATACTTGTTCAATTATTGTTTGATCCAAACTTAATATGTGGATTATAGTCAAGCAAAGGCTTACGAAGAATATAGCTAACCCTAGTGCCCACCTCTCCTCCACGTGCCTTGGTTTAGAGTCCAAGTTTGTGTTGGTAACATGTTCATCTCTGACTGTTGTTTTCAATCAATGGTGGCAAATGTTGATTTCTGCTCGATTTTGGTCGGCACAATCACCATGTTTGTTTGTAAGTTTCTCATTTCATCTCATGTCTATTGGATAGCTCCCTCTGTTTGTTCCGTAAACCTTAACTCTTTGCAGGTTGAACCCAGTTGAAGCCCATGCTTTTGTTAGGTTTAGATTTCCAATTTCGATTTGTAAAAGTGTTACGTTTTCATAAAATCCTTCAAAGTCCACATCTTTTTCCAGAACTCCAGGCACTGACCACCTTCCTGGCCTCGGTGAGCGCGGGGGCCGCAGAGGAAGTCTGCGCCGCGCTGCAGGTGCCGCCCTTGGAGGTGCGAGCCGCCCACTGGGAGGATCTACTGTGTTTAAGCTATTTTTAACCATGTTTAACCCAATAATTATGAGAAGTTCTTCCCAAAAAAGAATAGATATTTCCAGCTGTAATTACATTTTTATATTACAGTTTTTGGAGATTTAATGATGTAGCCAACAAGAAACAGGGATAGAACTAAATGTTATGGTCCATGAAGTACGTTCTACTTGTGTTCTGAATGGGCATACCATGCAAGCTAAGATTGAAACTTGAATTGAAGGCCAGCATTTCCCAAAAAAGATATGCTGCGTTAAGCTGGGCTTTGCAGGCGATTGCACTGATTGGGTTTTAGCCAAACTTGGAGATCATTCAACACATGGGTGAATTTGCAATCAGTACAGAAGAATACAATGAATACAACATCCCACGTAAAAATTAGTTTGAATGTTGAAAGGGGCATCCAGTATCCCAATTATCGCTGGACACTCGGAACTTATCAATCATTTACAAATCAGTTTGTACTCAAAGGTTTGATCATTCTCAGTGGACAAGTAGATAGAAAGTCAGACAAATAGTTGGAAGCCTGCGAGTTGCACGATAAACATGGGTGTGTCTAAAAGCCAGGCAATACCAAGTACCCCCAAAAACAATGCAGTCATATCGGGGGAAAAAAGGATAACCATGTGGGCTACGATTTTTCCATGTTTTTTCTACAATTTTCAGACGCACCCATGTTTTGTATCCCCATTATTTCCTGTTACATATCCCTATTCTTCTTGGTTAAATCTGCATGTTTGAGGACAAACCCATGTGTTCATATGTAAACATCATCCACAACATCCTGCAAAATCGCTACTTGTTCCTGGTGGGACTCACCTTAAAGAGCCTCGGAGGCTGATGTGACTCCATGGCCTGTTCCAAAGGAGGTGTGGAATGTGGTGACTGGACAGGATGGTTCCGGTAGTTTGGAAATCAAACCTTCCGAAAAAGAGATGGGAAGTACCCCACCGAAGTTTATATTAAATTGTTTTCAACAGACCATTCCGGTAGAATGAAACATCAGGATGCCACCAGTCTTGAACAGAATACAATATATGACAAAACAAACACAATATCTATGTGATTGTGCATGTGTATCATTTGCAAAGCTAATGTGTACTGCATCTATATTTAGATGATTGACAAGTTGGTAATTGCGACCTCCTCGGGTTTGGACCCCTCCTGCCTCTTCAGGTGGCAGACCAACTGGCGGCCGAACAGCGACTGTTGGAGGCGGCTGAGGCGACGACTGTTGGGCGGGACACAGGGGGACAGGAAGCTGGTTGGGGGGGGGTTGGTCAACAAACAAAGATTGTGGTTTTGCCAGGAAACATGTTGATTTACCAAAAAGGACAAAGGTTATTTTTTTGGGGGGAAGGTCAGATTTACATGGTTTTACCGAAGTTTTACCAACAAAGATGTGGAATTTACATAAATTTCCAAGGACGAATGGGGAGTGGTTAATAAGCCCCAAAGTGGGGTTATCTCATACGTGTTTTTTTTTTGTGCCACTTACGAGCTACTCACCAGTTACTATGATCCTCCAAGGTGGAGGACGCCAAAAAGCAGTAGCACATTTTTTGCTCATGGCATGAAACTTTTTGAGACACTTATATACCTGGTTGATCCTGGTTGGCTGTTTCAACATGTTATAAGAAACATTCGGCACACAACCAGTAAGAATATACTGTAAAAGATTGTTTTTTGTTTGAGATGCTGAAGAGGGTTGCAATTTGTCCGCACCACAAATGATGGTTGTGTTGACGACCTCCTGGCATTGCTGCAGGCCGAAGCTGAACCTGACCCATTGGAGGTGCCAGAGGTGGAGGAAGAGGCACCCTGGGTCGATCTGGTGAATGGTGGGTTCATGGCAGATATGGTAAAAGCCAAAACATGAGCCATAGAGTCTCATAATGTCTCATAGAGTTTTCATGATGTCATATTGTGTTTGATCAATGTGTTCAAAACTTTGTTGGGTTACAAAGCTGTTTGGCTTTCCACATGACAACTTACAACCAAAATCATAGGATAACTTCGCCAGGTAAGCCTTACGGGTGTTCCACTATGAAACAAATGGGGATATGGCTTGACACGGTAGACTGACTGGTGCGTCTAAACTGGCTACTGTACTGCCTTTCTGATGGAGGATTGATGGAGGTTATATTGATCTCCTGACGGATGCAGGCCATCTCAGGTAATGTGAAGAGCGAGTTGTCCCAGTAAAAACAGCCGGCCACAGATGTTGGTCTGGCGAAGTGATAGTCCATTGTTAGGGATGGCAGGACTTGACCTGTACTCATATCTGGGTCAGTTTGGTGAATGGCTATTTAACACTGACTGCGTGTTTCCATTTTGATAGGGATACTACAACATGTGTCTTGTACAGGGTATCTAAGATAGGTCGTGCTATGTCGTGATACTATCATGGTGCCACTGTGGCTAGAATTCATTAACCAACACTGATGGGGACATATGTTGGTGGTAGGCGGTAGGATACCAGGCCATGGTTGCTGTGCCGCTGGTAAGACTTGGTGAAGATCCCAACGAATTTTGGATTTATGGCGTGTGTTCATTCGCCAACTGGGTTTCTCTAAAAATGGGGTATACCCCCCAAGTGGCAATTAGATCGGAAAGATTAGCCAGAGGATTTTTGGGGTAGACTATTTGTAAGCACACATGAGCACACCGATCTTTTGACACGGCCAAATGCGCTGGTTAACTTGGTCTGATATTTTGACTTGGTACCGCTCCCCCCTTGGGCTGTTGGAAACTATGTGACTATGTGGTTAATGTTCTTGGTGTTCTGAAAGCCTGCGTTGTTGTGCTACGACATTCATGTTCGTTTGATTTTAGATCAGGAATCCATTCCCGAAAGCAATGCAAGATATCTCAAATAATTATCAGATGTTTGTTGGAATATCCAAAACAATCACCAAAAAAGGTGAGAATTCTAGATATCCCCAAAAAGAAATAGATATTCCCAATCTGTGTGATATTTTTGTGGCTTAAATGTGGCACCATGTTGGCCCAATTTGCCAGGTCCAAGAACCGGCTGCTAAGCGAGCGCGCACTGAGCCGGGTCCAACTATGGTGGAAGATGGCGAGGCAGGGGCAGCTGAGGAAATTGCTGTGGGAGCCTGTGGCGATCTTTCGTTTCAGGTCATATGGCTGAAAAGACTCGGAAGTGGTCGTTTAATCATCACAAAGATTGGATTTATCTGGGACGACGTTGGATTTCCTTCAGATTTGGGTCAATTTCGAGCCATTTCGATTGGAGGAACAGTTTTTGCCGTCCATGTTACGTTTCAGCCGTTTTGATGCTGGTTTAAATATTCAACTTCAACTTAACATGAATGGTGTATCCAATATTAGAAAACCACTTCTGGAGGGATGTGATGCCTGAAATTTGCCTTGAATGAGACCGAGACTCCATTTTTTTCAGACCTCTGCCGGCTAGGAGAGTTTGGAATCTTTGATGGTGCAGAAAGCCGCCAAGGCCGCCAAGGACTTGGCCGATCGCATGGAAGATCCCATGGCGCAGGAGCACAGTAGAGTTGAGCAACGCTGGGGGTGTCTTGAAAGCATAAAAGGAGTGGAAATCATCGAGAATGAGTGAAAATATAACTATCAAGAACTTGATTTGGGGCCTAGTGGAGATACATGACCCTTGCTACTTCAGGCCTTCTTCTTTAGAGGGGTGCCAGTCTGGGTGATTCAGCCATGATGTCCTTGAATTGTTTCAAGACGCGAAACAATGGTTGGTTGCCCCAAGCAAGGTGGTGGGCTGGAGATTGATTAATTCCAAGAGGATCGTCATTTTCAGGGATTTCCAGGCTTCCAAGGGCGAACTTCGGAGTCAAATTTCAGGAGTGAACGTGATGGTTAACCGTCACAAGGTTCTTCCTTTTAGCCCTTCTTGTTTTAAGTTCACAACTACTGTACTTTTTTTCAATGTCATGGGTGTGGTGCATGTTTGTATTGTTGTTTACAACCTAGTTCCATGGTTTCTACTACTATGATATAAATGCATATCTTACTATCTTTTCATATCCTTGTTTTTCTCCTTTATAGTCCAATGTTTATTCCGCAAAAATCGTGTTTTTCCTGGCTGGAACATTTCCACCATATTTGCACATACGTCTTGGATGCTCAAGATCCATTTGGTCAAACACATGGTTTTCTTATGTTTTCTTAAGTAGACTTATGGATGTAGGAATATTCTTAAAATCCCCGTCTTTCAACGTTTTATGGATCAGTAGACACAACAACTTGCCATCCCTGACACCAGGAGGTCTCGGCAGTGGAAGGCGGCACTGGGTTTCCTTCCACCAGAAATGGCTACGGCGAGGCCCGACCACAACTGACAGATGCTTTGGGATGTTGGAAATCATCCTATTAGGTCCTAAGATAATCCATCGTGCTGGGATATTTACCCACATTTTGGCATTCCTTGGGAGAAGTATTTGAAAATATACCATACATAGAGCATATGGGCATACTACAACTTCGCAGGGAACCTGTCCGGGTAGGAGATGCCTTGAACAGCAGTGTATCAAAACATCTGTGTGTGTGTGTATGATTGTGCGCGTGCCCAAAAATGTGCTGGATTAGATGCGTCTGACATGCAAGCTCTCATAAGATGCGTAAAAATGGAGCAGTAGAAACCTACCCTGGGTCTTTCGCAGGAAACTCATTGAATTAGTGGCTTTCAAGAATTGACTGGCCTTGCCAGGACAGACGGACCACAGATCATACCGGGTACAGTATCTATCCGCAATATACAGCATATACTAGGTGTTGCGAAATGTTGCGATAGTGGTGGGCTTAAGACCAGCCAACTGATTTTCGGAAACTTGACTAATGCTAGCAGGAAGTAGAAAACAATGATCTTCGGGATTTTTATCAATGGGGATAGTGGGTACTTGAAATATGTATATTTATGTATATTTTATATACATATAATGGGATCATGTAGAACCATCTTGAACAAATCTATCGAACTGAACATGGCCAACCAACCCAACAATCATGAAGGATTGCATGGCCTCGATTATTTACACGCACATCCTATCATAATTGTCCTCCAACTGCAGGGCGCGCGCCGCGAAGACTACGAGGAAGCGGAAGCCGTGGATAGCTTGCTCAAGGAGTGAAGTGGGTTGCTATGGAACATTGATGTTATCCCCCAACCCTTGTTCCATCCTTCATCCTGTACCTGTTCAACCTTCCCAGCAATTTCATCTTTTGTGATTGACTCGCAGCGTAGTAGATTCCGGCCCTGGCCCATCCCCAGGATGCCAGCCACCACTTGGATCATCAGGTTCTTAGTAGTGGCCCCAGCAATGACATCAATAATTTGCCAATCACCTTCACTATCCCAAGGTATGGCTAGACGGCTAGAAACTGTAAAACTCAAGAAATGCTTTGGATGGATGACTTCAAAAATATTGTCGCTTTCCATGGCAACAGTGTTCTTTATTCAGAAGCTGTTTTACAGAAATTGCAATGCACATGTCAAGGAATATTTCACAAGCACATGTGACTTGCTGCATATTTTGCACTTTGCCTTTGCATTATTTGCTCGTGTGTCCTGTCATCATCCCTTATGAAGGATTGATTGCCTTAATGCAACAATCCAATCCATTTCATATTCACCGCAAGTGGGACCCCAGAATGAATGGGGCCAGTGCTAAACAAGGGTTTTTTGGGTAGTTTTTGATATTTGGGGGGATGGGTTTATTCGTTTCGTCTCCAGCCCGTTTGGATACAATCTTCGCCTGCTGGGATCATCCATGAAGTAGCGGCTACTCTTTGCTAATTGGATTATGCTGGAATGTTCAATGCGGTGTAGTGCCTTGTAGCCGATTCATTCGGAAACCTAGTTGGATTTTCAAACAGTTTTCCAATACATTTCAGAGGTGTTTTGAAATGTTTCGTTTGCTTGAGAAGTAGTTCCACAGCACCCATGTCTCCCCCCCCCCATGGACTTTTTGGTTGTTCCTGGGTCCATTCCGCAGCTCAAGCGTTTGCAGAACATCAGCGTTGGGAAAGATGATGACGCAGGCACACTCTGGCAGTTTATTTCCGGGGTGATCATCAGAACCTCTGTCCCATCTAACAAATTAGATCAAATTAGGCCCTTTGATTGACATCCTTGACATCGCATTGACAACTGAGGCGTTCTGCGTTTATCCAGACCTGCCTAATGCCATAGGCCATTTGTCCCACAATTTGTGATGGCCCCTGAGTCAGAGGCAGACTTCATTTGGGATTGCTGCATTTTGGTCCATTTTAGTCTGTGTCCCAAGACTGGTCCATACATGTGCATAAAGTAGACTCAAATGAATTTACATATCATACAAACTATAAATATCAGGATGTTGTCATTGTCATGTTTTGTTCCAGACCGGAGGGCAGCTCCGGCTGCAGGTGAAGGTAAAGGCAAGGGCAAAGGCAAAGGCAAAGGAGGCGAGGGCAAAGGAGGCGAGGGCAAAGGAGGCAAGGGCAAAAGCAAGGACAGGCCGGTGCGGTTTGGAGAGTCGACCAGGTAAGACCTGGGAAGCACCAAATGGGATGAACCGCAATGTGGTAAATCCAAGAATAAACCTTCAAGTGGGAATGGGTTCCACCACCCGTTTGGAATTTGGGGACGGTTTATATTTGTGCTTACCAAATTGCTGTAGGGATAATAGGGATATCCGAATTGAGGGCGCAGGGGATTGTCAGGATCTCCTTTACGGTTTGTCAGCGACTATGTGCATGTATTTGTTGGGTTTCAGCCAGGTATGCGCCATATCAGTAGGTGGGTCGTCACCATCTCACATCAAACCCATGTTTGATATGTTCCGTGGGTAATTCTAGCAATTATGTGATATTATGTTAAAGAAGTGAGTAAAACATTAGTAAAACCATATATTATCATATACTGTATGTTATTCATAAGTTATTGAGATACGACATGGATAGACGGATAGACCACCTTTAAAACCCATGTGAACTGGTGCTCCAGGAGCGCAAGGCCGATCAACTGGGACGGATCTTCGACCACCTGCCAGGCATGTTCTTGCAGCGGAGCGTCGTTGAACGAAACACCGGGGGGTAGACACACGTCTTGTGTTTCTTTTCGTGGAGTTCCAATCAACCAGAATGGGGATGGATATGCCTGAATAGAATTCAAACGCCATAGTCATGAGTCATAATTCATAAACAAGGCGTGGCTGATGGTCGGAAAGCAGCTGGGCCAACTGATTGAATAGGTATTGCGGAATTAGTATGCGGTTTTAGTACCAGCCAATATGGGAGCCCAAGCAACATGATACGCCAAATAGGTTTGGGGATGCCTTGGATGATATATAGAAAGTTTTGGGCTTTTTGATCGTAGGACCGTAGGATGACCTGGTGACGAGACATCTGTAGCATCCAGCCAGTTGGCCAGGCGGACCTCATGGATGTACCCCAGAACAGGCATTTTAAGGGAAAGAGTATGAAGACCTGGTCTTTGGATCCCCATCTCTTGTTTCCTCAGCGTAGAGGCACGCCCAACTTGGTATCAGAGAAGTCTTGGCTCACTCGGTTGGAACATAACATTCCCAAGAGAATGTGGCAGAGTTCCCCCAGCACTTGGCTCAGACTGCGCGCAGAGCAGGTCAGCTGCTGATTCAGACAACTGAATCATTTGCTGAATCTAGTAGAATCCTCGCATGTAAAGTTTCGTCAACAGGGGGCGGGAGACAGAAACTGGAAAAAATCGATCTAGAGTGGCTGTTTCATATGATGTGAGGTGTAGAATGCCTAAAATGGCGCTCCCTCGACCAGCCAACCAGAAACTATCCTCGAGCTTGTCTTCCAATGTCTTGCTGGTGAAAAGCTTGGAATCTTTTCAGCCATCGTTTACAATGTGTGAAGGCAACTGAGAGTCCTGGCTTGTCATTGTTCGATGGCATGCCATCCACACGTTCAATGCTAATGCCATCAGGGGCCTGGTCATTTGTTGATCTATTTCTTCAAGGATGGGTAAACGTCCCATCTTGGGTATCTTATGGATTCTTATGGTGTCTTAAACATCACTCTAAAACGGATGCTGGTAGTTTTTCCAACCTGAGGTCTAGGTGATTTCTAATGCGATTTCGCCTGTCGTTGCGTCAAGCAGACCCGAATCACTGCTCTGCACAGGTCGAGAGGATGGTGAAGGACAGCTGGGCGTTGCTAGGGGGGTTGTTCAATCCAGCGATGACATTTTAGAACCATGAAACACCATCAAGCATGGACATTCATTCATCAAAAAACGACACATCAATTCGCTTTGTCTCAAAAGCCGGGATGTGCCCCCAATTTATGGCCAGCAAGATATTGCCTTGGAAAATGAGGGCTTAACCCACAGGATGGAATGGGGGTCCCACTGTGGAGAAGCTGATAAGGATTCTGTGACCAAAAAAATATTTGCAAGCGGGATCCACCTACTTTCTTCATAAGACCCGTTTCAAGCTTCTCATGGGTCCCACACATATCCAATAGTCAAGCAGCTAGATGGGCCCGGCCGTCCTGTCATAGTTGAGTATAATGACCGCAGTGTAACGTGTCTAGTGTTCGATCATTTTGGGATGTTAACATATGTCACTTGTGTCTTCATGGAAGGTATATAGAGTGCACTTGGCTGCTGGTTTTAAATATCCTGTTCTGTTGATCCCAATTCCACATGAATCCTCAGAAGGTGCCGGTGCCAGATCCTCAAACGATACCCCAAATTCTTCCTCACAAGGCATATATAGGCTCTATCCTTCCATCCCCATTTTGGACTGGTCACAATAATTGATCACCCCAAATGACTTACTTGTTTGGAAGCGGAATTCTCTAAGCCCCTATGCTGGCAATTGCTTCCATTTTTTCTAGGGTTGTTGGCGCAGTGTTGTTTATCCCTAGTTTCTCAAGAATTGATTCAGATGGTTTGAAGGAGTCAATAACACCGCCCCATATTTGGATCCTGAAATCCATGGGTTTCCTGCAAAAGAAACCAGCTAAGCAAACCCACTGACGACCCTAGGAGAGCCTTTAGAAGAAGGTGAGGAGGCGCAAAGCCATGGGGTAGACCGACTGATGAATGTTCAGCCACGGGAGATTTGTCCGCCATAAATTTCGGACGAAACAGAACGAGCAAAACCTGGAATCAGTAAATGGTGAGCTTTCACGAGTTAGTGCTTAGCCATTGGAGGAGGAAATGTTGAGCAACTAGTGCAGTATAGCCAAGATTATGAGTAGCAAGTAGCCATGATGTCAATGTTGTTGTAATTTGTGATACCTGCCGTGAGTCTACTCTGGAAATGGAATTCCATATGTTCAAAGGTAGAGTCATTCAGAAATGTATATTGTATATTGTGTGATTGGACAATATTGTACATACATATATATATACATATATATATGTATACAATATTGTTCAATCACACATATATTATAATATTAATAGGTACATGGAATTTAATTTGATGCATCAGTTTCTGTTGCCATGTTTGATTACCAGAAGGTGGTGATTTTTGTCACCCGCATATGCCATCGAGAAACCTTGCGCTCACTAGGTTGTAAGTCGGTCAGGTGATGAGATCATGAAGCACAGGAAATTCCAGTCAAACCATCAGGAGCATTTAGTCCATGGTTCCCCAGTGGTTTTGGCTAGTAGTTTGGAATTAAAGGTTATCATTTTTATGAAATTTTATCAGGCCCTTGCATGATTTCCATACTGCATGTGTTGACTGAAACTGGGATAGATCCAACCAGTCAGGACTGTGCAACCATACAATCTTGATCTACGTTTGACTCACTGATTCAACCGCTTCAGACTGTCCCTGCCTATATCGTAATCACATCGAATCACTGGCGCTTGCCGCCCAGTATCCGTGGCACCTAAAGCCAGGCGCAAGTCAAGCGAAAGGACTTTAAGACCCGGATCTACGACCTGGACGATTTGCGAGTCGCTCGTCATGGGAATGAAACGGATGAGTCCTACTATTGCGATATCTCCACCATCCACTCGTATTAGGGGTTTCTTAAGTCTCTAATGTTCGTGGGTCAAGTCATTTGGGCCAAGGGTCCTGCGCAATTCATCTTTGTTTATTTCTCCGATTAAATGTTGGAGTTCATGATTAGTACGCGTGGAATTTAAATACCCAATTGTTACGACTGTTTCCGATGCATGTGAGATTAATGCTTTAAGTTTTAATCATTTTTAACAGCCTAATTATACCCCTTGTGCTTTCCCTCTTCACAAGATTCTTTCATTGACCGTCCTGAACTAAGCGCCATGTCCGACATTGACTAGCGAACTTAAGAGATTAGATGGATCCTGGTTTCTCTCAAATTGCATTTTTTCGCAAAAAATGTCCTGGTCATCCCGGATTTTGTTGCTAAAGTAGTCGGTGGTTAAAATGGGTTCCATCTTATCACCGGCTAAATGCCTACTTATACAATCTTATACAGTACATGTATTATAGCTGGTTGTTAACTTAGAACCTCCAACATTGCCCACTGCGCTGCAGCCTACTAGGCATGGATCCCAACGGGATCCTCCGCCCTCCACTGCCAGGCGCAGAAGAAACGCATGAAGATTGACCCCCTGCCCCATGAGAATCTGCTTCCAAAGGAGGCGAGAATTGGGCTGGGATATGGCGGTCACGATTATGAAGCCTCCGAAAATTGGCATGGGTCAAAATTATGACCCACCAAAAAATGGATGGTCTACTATTCAAAATGACAAGTTGTGCGGTCCCATTCCTTGCCAATTGTTTCTACCTATACATACTCACTTGCTTGGAAACATGTTTGAAATCCAATCCCCTGCCGTGTCCTGATTGTTTTGGATATTTTTGCTCTGAGGGTTGGCGGAGATTTCCAATGTTCCTAGTTGCAGCATCAAATTGTTTTGTCGCACGCCTGCATATACCTTGGCAGGCAGGTGAACTTTACATGGGTTAGTCTGAAGATCGCATACTCCAAAATCGCATGCTCGAGAAACTATTTCCTGCATTAGACGTGCCACCAATTGGAGGCCCATCCCCAAGGTTTGGACGTTCTCAAGTATCTTGTTGTTGGCAATGTATATACAAATATATATTATATGACATATGAAATCATTTGTCCCAGATGAATATGTGCGTCTATGGTTGTCAAAAACCAGAGTTCTTGTTGGCTTATACAGTGTGACTCCCCATTTTCTTGGGACCAGCCCATCTTGAGAAACTGCTTCGCTTCCAGCAGAGCTCCGCTTGCCCAGGAGCGTGAAAAAGTGGGACGCTGGGGTGAGCAGCACCCTGGATGCAGGGGAAATCACAAGAGCTTCTTTGGGTTGAACCAACAAACACTAAACCTTGAGGATTTCACCAGCGAAATGGATGTTAGTATACATACTTGCATTCTGTATACACATATTATAACTTATTATATGATATACACATATTATGTGATAGAAGCAGCCAACCATTGAGTATAGATTATTGCAAAAAATGGAGAGTTTGCCAGCAAAACATTATTTAGCTGTGGGTAAGTTCGAGACCTTCTGGGTAAGTTTCTGTGGTGCTCGAGAAACTGAGCTTACTTTCGTGCTTTCGGAACGAAATCAGAAGCATATCGATGCGGTGTGGCTCAAAATGATTTAACCTCCAAATTTGCCAATTTGATACTTAAGAGGACCATTTCTATGGCTTGATTTGTACCTCTTGTTCATACTCATCACACAGACTATGGGTTGATTTACCTTGTTTTTATTGCTTTGTTACCCCATGCGGTACAAGCCAGATCGAAAACTCTTTGTGGGGTTGGCACTTACCACTCAGCTGCTAGACGGTGTTTGATATTGTTGACGGATGAACGTCCTAGAAAGCTACAGAATAGGCTCTATTCCACAGTGGGCCGAGATCTGGGCAGATTAGATGCTTGACAGCAAGACACGGTGGGGATATTGATCATCTACTGTTAAAGCATTATTTGCAATCAGTTTTGCAGCAGCGTCCCAGGTTTGTGTACCACTACTTGAAGCAAAAGTTGGAGTCAGAGGCGTCTCGGCACGGGGTCCATGTTGTCACCATTATCAATGCTGTTTCAGCAGGAAGTTCCCAAACACGGATGGAAATGTGGGGACGCGTCGCAGCTTTTGATACCATTCTGATTGGAATGAATTGTACTGTTTTGATGTTCTTTCAAATCTGGGAAATGCTGCCAAGTGTCAAACATATTTTATCCAAAGGGCTCAACCACCAACCAGGGCTCAGTTTTCCTGATCCACTAAAGAATCCTACCCCCAACCAGCTGGTAGAAAGAATCCGGAGAAGTCGGTGATTGAAAATCTTAGGTCTGACTTGTTTCTTGTTCAACCCCAGCTGTCCAATTCCAACACCGCTGACTGCATCTTACCTTTGTTAGCTGGTGAACAAAGGACAAAATCTCTTGCAAATCCCCAGTTTGTCAGAACCTAGCGAATTAGTCATGTTCTATGATGTTCTAGTGCTAGGACTCTAAGCCCGATTTGACTTGTGTATCAACCCTAGTTGGGGATGCTCATTCAAGAACTCTTGTTGCGATCAGTGTTGTAGTACAATTTGTTCCAGGTACCAATGATCCAAGTCAGACTTTTCGCATATGTTTTGCATATTCTACAGAATGATTGAGAACTATGAGGACCCTCAGACTGAACCCATCTCACAGGATGCTGGAAAGTTTGGGATGCCCAGACGGGACAGGAGGTGGTGCACGGGGGGACGTTCATGAACTGGTTTCAAGTTTCCATCCACGGAAAATAAATACATTATCACTCATATAACTCCAACTATGTGTTTTTTCCCCCCTGATCCAGCAAATCATGCTCCAAACCAGCCTGTTTCACAATGTCTTACATCCGTTTACAGATGCATGTCATATCCATTTATGAACATAAATGTAGATTATAAATAGGTTTTGTCATTTTTTCCAGTCAGCCAAGGTTGATGAAACGCCATTCCCTCCGGGCGGTCGCTCCCAGGCGTGTCCTTTGGGTCAACGAGATTGAGGAAACGGGTTTCCAATATGACTTGCGCATCGAGGACATGGTAAATCATGGGACTGGCGCAGGTTTGGGTTGGAATCCTTTGAAGAGATTCTGATTAAATCCATGTTTTGGCTTACTAACTAAATGTAGCTAAATCCTAATTTGTGAAGCTTAATTGATGGGATTTGTGAAGAGATGTTCATGTGGATTGCACTGGGAAATGGGGAGATTTGACATCATTCAATCATACCTGTGTTTGCTTGACAGTACACCCGTGAGAAAGCTCGACTTTGCGGAATGCAAAGCGCGCTTGAAGCAACAAAATAAGTAGAGATTGCACACATGCATCAAACGTGAAGATGAGATCTTGGGTAACAAACCGCCACAGATGCTCACACTGAAAATGGGTGGCATCACTGTGATTTATCAGGAAACATTGCATGGGCGATGATCCACGCGAGTCGTTTCTCAAAGGTATGGCCACAAGTAGATGGTTCGGTCATTTTCTGGGACCCCGTTTTATTTTATTCGGGGTTTCTGTAAGATGTGCGTAAGTTCCATCACTCGCATGATGATTAGATGATTATGATGAGTAAGATGATGATGGTTATGATGACTATGATGATTATGATGGTGGCGATGATTATGATGATGGTGATGGTGATGATGATGATTACTTTTTTTTCAAGTGTGGATTATAATTCTTCAAGCAAACCTTGGTGAATTGTCCAGGCACACTTGGTGAAGGAATTCATGGACGGAAAACTGGATGAAGCCATGGTGAATGTAGGAAGAATACTTAGTGCCCAAACGTTTACTGTATCCCCCTTGTGCATGTTTGTTCCCGCTGGGCATTTTCTGCATATTGTATTTGATGTACATATACATATTTTAGTTTTATTTATTGTAAATTGCCATAGTTGTTGTTTACATCCCTAGTTGCAGGTTCACTCCATTATTAGGTTTCAGATAGAATTTTGATGGTTCAATCACTTCAATCCACCACGGGCTGTTTGGTGCCCAAACCTTGGTTCAGGACGGCAACGGTGAGGTCGACGCTTACGTGGAAGTGAAGACCTCGCGTGCCAAGGCGCGCTGCTCACTGCAATTGGTGGTTGAAGCTGCGTCCTGGGGACCGAACTGGAGAGACCTGGTGGAATGGTGTACAGTAAATACAGTATAGTATATAAATTATATAAATGGAGGAATTTGTTATATGCTCAGAGCCAACCTAATGGAATTTCTTGCTGGTGTATATAGCTGGTTAAATAGGTTAGCGGCTTATTGTTTTTGCGATGGAGGAATGCGGAATATGCCAACCAGCTGAACACTAAGTTATTGCAAGGATTGGCAGGGTAACTACGCCTGCCCATGTGTAAGCTGCCACAATTATTTTGTCCAAAAGTAGGGGATAGCCAAATGGCAATTTCTGTCAAACCCGATGGGCATGTGACAGGATTTAAGAGAGGAAACTAACAAGACGTGAACCGCAAAGGTTGGATGAAACCAGAAGCAAAACTGCTTATGCTTGTGTTCCGTTCATTCCCCAAAACCAGGGGCAATTGTCCCAAGTTGACGTTTATATTTTCAAGAGAGTGATGTTTGACTGCCAATCATAAAATGATTTGGTTGGGGATGTCGTTTGAAAACTAATATTCTTTAAGGTTGGTTGCAAGTGTCAGCAATGGACCATGTCATACCTGATAGTTTTGCTAAGTGATTCCAGGCTGCCTTGGATCTCAATCGACTCGTGTGCTTGGGATGGTTCAACCGCCAGCCAGATACATGCTGTTCATAACTCCGCCATGTTATTTTGCGGTTTCAATCCCTATATCGCTATGGCAGGCGCTTCATCAGCCTTACGTGGATCCCCCAGAAATACCCACGTTTCTTTACTATAGGAAGATAATCTTTTGCCACATTGTGGTTGTTTCAGGGTCAAGTCATGCTTTAGATCTTCAGGTTTACGTGTTTCACAGAAAAAAAAAGCGTTGAATATTCCATAGTATTCCAGCTTTAATAGGCTGACGTAGCATCATTGCGTATCTCTATGCCCCACTGTTCGATGGGGGTATCATCATGCCCATGTTATGTTAGTGTTATCCCTCGTATTTGCTGCTTGTTTGGGTTTTCCTTGTTCCTTTACTCTCAAATGTTGCAGGTCAAATAAAGTTAAATCCCTATGGTTATTAGTTCAGCCAACATTTTTTAATGTGAACTCCCAGTTCTTTTTTGGGGAAATTCCAATCTTGGTTCCAAACTACGCCCTTTTTCTCATGAGTTTTCCGAATCATAAGCTGACACATCTGCCCCCACTGATCTGTCGGCCAGGACAAACAACTTTTTGAGTTGCCTGGCAGCATCACTGACAGTGGATAGTGAAGGATAGCAGGGCGCCTTTCCCAAAATGTGATGATCCCAGGGGTGGTTGTCACTGGATTTGAGGATACCCTAAGGTATATAGTGACAGTTTTTGGTCAAGGAGAATGAGCATGTAGCAAAAAGGACCAACAAAGCATGGGCACTTGAACAGGAGGAAAGCTGAGATTTACCACCAGATAGTGGGCATGTCACATGACCAGCAAAGCTGGGGATTCAATTTGCATCCATAAGGGATCACCAGAAGATCTTGGGGTATGATTGCTACAAGCACAAAAGTCGGCGTGAAAAGAAGCCCCAAAGTCAAGATATATATATATATACCTATAGTGCTTATAGTACTGCAACCAACGAAGCTGTGAACAGGCCCAGCAAGAGTCAAAAAGAGAGAGAGAGAGAGACTTGAGAGCTAAGGTTTTCAACGGGATAGCACTAAGAATCTTGGGGTCACCGCACTATTATTCTTGAGAAACATAGGGGTCCCCAAAAAGATGCAGACTAAAAAGCGATCAACATAGTAAGTACTATGGGACCTTGCCATCTTTCGGAGACACCTGCAACCACAAAATATGAATAACTATAGCATGTCTAGTTGAATTACAAAGGGCATTTTGGATACAATCAGTACTGCTTTGTGGTTCCAACTTGTTTGTCACACGCTGGTGGTTTCAACTCTATTCTGCATGAGGATCCCAAGTGACTATGTAATATTGGGGGAATGGGTTGAAACCACCAACAAGATTTAAGGTGGGTCGCAATATGCCATGAAGACGGCAATATGAGAAACAACCATTGGTTTTTCTTAGGACCCACCGTGCTGGACTTCTGTTCTCCAAACGATATAGTTTACTTAGGGATCCTTTTGTTTTTTTGTTTTGTGGGAGGTCAGCAGTGGTTATCCCCGTCCCAAAAATATGATGTAAGTAGAGGAAGTATTTCAAGGATGCCCTGTTCTTGAAATTTGAAGCCCAATCTGACTGGCTGTGCCTGAGGATGAGTTATCGAGAATGGACCTTTGCACAGAAGGACCAGCCCAAAGCCTGTTGAAATTGCTGCATAAAAGTCATGCATTATTTTGACGATCGACTGGGTCATAACCTCCTTGTTAAAAATAAGCAATGGGTATAATCATTGAAAATGGGGGATGCAACGAACATGGGTTTCTTGGCAATTTATTGGAATCAATTACAGTACCGCATCACTTATAGTGGGATATTTCATGGGGCAAAATCCGTACTTACCGATGGATCCTAGCTTCCGATTCTCCCAGCAGTTACCAGGTTGGATCTCTGGGCTACATTGAATGGGGGTTTCCTGAAATGGAGGTGCCCTAAAATGGATTGTTCATAGCAAGGTCATGTTTGATAGGATGATTTCTTATGTCTCCATCTATCTAGTGTTCAGATCCCCAGGTGTCCAAAGGGACTTGCATTTGCAAATCATCTCTGTCGCTCAGTTGTGGGTAGTCAAGAAAGGTCCTCAATTTTGGACGATGAACAATTCACTTACCAACCATAAATCTAAGCTTAATTCCTCACACATCTTAGAGAGAAGACTATAAAAGTATATAAAAGTCTAAGCTTGAACCGCCAAATTGTGGACTGCCAGGAGGGTGGAAAGTTCGTGATCTTCCGTGTCTCCAATGCTGGGAAGGTCGTGCTGACCAGCGTGAAAATGTGAAGTCGAGGGAATCTTATAATCTGGTCACCCAATCAATATCAAATAATGCTTAGTCTACCATTTGAGGACATTGAATGCCTTATGTGAAGAATCGGAATTATATATGCACTCTTGATTGCCAGTGGCCATCCAACCGGCGAGATCTAAAGATAGATTTCCGGCTGGTGGGCAGACAAGTATCCAACAGATGCCGATCTCACCAAACATGTGTTGTCACCCCACTGAAAATATGGTTCTTTTTGCATAGAAGGGTCAAAATCCAATGTGAAGTGTGGCTTCAACCGCTCCTCTTGCAATCACCAAGCACCAATTTAATCATATTCCAGCCATATCTTTCGGATCTTAGTGTTTGGTCATATGTCAGACATCTAAGCCATATTTTACGAATTCTAGCCACAATTCTACACATAGTCTACCAATGTTTACACCAGAATATTGCTCAACTTTATATAACTATTTTTTATGGTGGTTAGTGCCCAAGGAATGATGGTTATCCATGGGTCATCTTCCAGGAAGACGTCGAGCTGTGTTCCATCACCAATCCGTTTCGCCAATGGAAGGCAAGGGCATGGTTGTTGGGGCCTTCAGTGTCCATGTGTTTTCTCAATAATTCGTAGACCCATTTTTGGGGCACAGTTAAAAATACCCCCAAGTAGTAGACAGCAACATTTACATGCGAACTAAGAGCCTTTGGCATGAGGGTTATTCACTTTTGCCTATGCTTGACCCAAAGACAGCAGAGTGTATACATATAGTTTCCATCGCAAAAGAGCAACTCTCAGCTGCGAAGCATCCCCAGAACACAGTCCTCACTATGCTGGTTCATCGCGAGTCACGATCCGTGTGCAGGAAATGAACTTGGGACTTTGTTTGACTCTCTGATCACCCATCGCTTGTACAAAATTCTGGGGTTCTGGGGTCCGTTGACCGACGAACCTGTGAACCATTTTTGCAGCGTTGAGTCAGGAAAAGATACTGAACATCAGGACCTTGCTTTCGTGCAGAGGACAAGTGAATTGAATCTACAACTGTCCAACACTTTGGGATGCGCATCTACCGAAAGCAAAGATGATATAGAACTTAGATGAACTTAGGTAGAGCAAAGTGGTAAGCAAATACGCAAGAAGCGTCCATGTGCCTCATCCTTTTGCTGAGCGACCAAACTGCAATGATTTCCATGCCAAGAGGTCATGTGTTTGAATGCTCATTCAGGGGTCCCAAAAGAACACAAAGGTCATACCCTGATATGTTGATGCGTTTCATAGTTGTCCAAAAAGATTTGCGGAAAACTTTATTGCCTTCTAGCTTGATGGTTCGCGTTTCGATTTGTTCAAAGGGTTTTCCCTATGATTTGAATGACGATTTACTTTCTTATTAGGGGGATGACTGTACGTGGGCATTTCATGCCATGGTCGGTAATCATCAGTACACTGCAGCGCCTGTTGAGTATGAAGACGTATTTATTGATGTAGAGGCGCTGCGTACTTTCTACGTATGTTACACTGATTCTATTAGAGCAGGCCAGAATTGTTGACCAGTTTGTTGTTGTGATATTACTGGTCATACCTGATACCTATAGCCAGCTTGTGACACCATATATGCAAGTGAACAAGATTCGTACATGATCATCCCAGATAATAATGCGGTGTCATAAACCCAATCCCTTTTGATGTTCTCTTTGATTTGTGCTAGGGTGTCACGTGCGCCATCACCATGGACTGATGCTCAAGCTGCTGAATTCAGCAAGGATCAAATGCAGTTGCGACATGTAGGCTAGGGTATTCCACTTGTTTACACGGGTTAAACTTGGATAACTTTGAACCAACACAAATGAGATTATATTATGTTCCGCGAGAAATCGGATGCTTTGATACAATTTGATACAGATACATTGTTAAAAGGTGTTGGCGTTCAAGTGTCCGCCATCCCAAAATTCCATAAAATTCCCAAAGATACAGGTAGACCTCAATTGGGGGTATAGCAGCTCTCCAAAGGTGAAGAAACTTTCGACGTGATTCGGCGATATGATTGAGCCATGGTTGTCTTTTTGGCCAGCATGCATGGATACATATGGAACCTCACAAATTGATACAACTTGCAAGTTATTTGGGGATGTCCAATTTTGACCGCTGCGTTTTTGGTCTCTGTTTCGTAACTGATGTTTTTTGGGCAAAGGTCCAGCACAAAAAGGTTGCCAATCCATCCTCTCTGGGGTGGCTACAGGCCTGGGAAAGACCGATGCAAGGGATAATCAAGTCAGCCCATTGAGGGGGCTCACTGTGGGTTTGCCCCAAGATAGGGTTCTACAGTCCATCCCTCAGAAAATCAGTTTCGGCCCTGAAGGTGCCTTTTGAGATATTGCAACCATTCCCTGCAATAAATTGACAACCCCTCAGCCCCATTTTGAGATAGAAGAGAACACAAGATAACCATAGAAACTTTACATAGAAGTCAACTATTTACCACCGCTTCCTCGGTGGGCCATTTGAGCTGATGCCATGGGTGCCATGCGCCTCTCATGGCTATTTTTCTTGGCCCTCACAGGCCCAAGGGAACCCCGTCCAGTGTTTTTCAAAGGAAACATGTTGGAATATCCAGCACTAAACCGGGCCTTGACATCGTTTTGTCAAGCGAATTTGCCGGGAAGTCAAGAACCAATAGTGAATTAGAACTGAACTGCCTCATGGTTTCTTTGGGATGGTGTTGCCTATGATGTTTTCACACGAGCCAAATAAACGACTTGGCGGGGGATCAGTTGTTGTTGTTTCATGTTGTTTCAAACAGATGTTGGAATCACACCTTGGAAGTTGCTTACAGGGTTTAACCACATTAATTATTGTATGTTTGACAAGTTCCAGAAATTGAGCTGTTTGACAATTTGTTAATCACCCAAAGATTGTGATTTAAGATTGTGATTTGTGTTTCGAGCTCGCCTCCACGGGTGCATTCAGAAGTAGAGTCGCTGAACCTTCCTGGAAGTTTGATGGGGGAGGATGAAATGATTATTGAGTATGATTGAAGTGTTTGCCAATGGATTTTGATTGTTTGAACATATGGGGATGAGACATAGGGTGCTACGAGATTTCAGAAAAGCGAATGGGAAGTATTAATGTATATTAATGTCATGTATTGTAAACGTTTTGAACCAGCCGTTTCTTTAGATAGAGTAAGAGTTGTCTCTGACTCAAAAGGCGGCAAAAGAACTTGGGAAGCACCGAGCTTTAGAGAGTCTAAATATGTCTAAATTCTATCTTTGCGCTGAAGTCCTTGTGGATCTTTTGTACAATGAAATATTTGTAGATCCATAGATATCAATAGTTGAATCGTATGCGTGGGTGGTTTGGAACTAGAACGCCTTATCTACATAAGGACGATCACCCAAAGCAAAGCACGGGGCCCCAAGTTGGTGAAATGGACCCGGACATGCCAGCCCAATCCCAAGGATCTAAAGTTGATCGTGGTGAAACCATTTTTATCACGGAGTTGAAGCATGTAAGACTGCATCAGTCCATACAAGCTCATAATAAGCCAATATCAAATAATTCCACATTACACTTCACAGCACAAAATTAGATCAATACGAATATTCAGTTAATTGAAATTATACAAACTCATACAAAAAATCCAAGATGGGCAGAAATGCCCGAAGTTCATCCCTCGGTTTCGTCAGGATCTTCCTCCGAGGACAGGGGTTGCGCTTCGCAGCGAATTTTGAAGTTGTTATGTGTAAATCCTATGAATGATAGATACGGTGTATATACACATATATACAGTAAAAAAAATATACATACATGCACATGTATATTCATATATAATCATATATTTATGCAAATGTATATTACATAGATTTGCATAGTATGCATGTGTTGTAAACCACGTCCATGTTCCCATTATACATAATACATATATATATATATATATACACTACATATGTATTGTATGATACATGTATACAGGCAGCAATGCACATGCATATACACAGTGATCCCGGAGAAGACAAAAAAGATTATGTTCCTCATGTCAATGTTTGAGATTTCGACATGACTTTCCACGATGTTCTACGGCTATATATGTTAGATGAAGATCAGTCAATACCTATGAGACCATTGAGAGACTTGCGGTTGACGGGAGATGGAGACCAATATCTACAGGCTATCTGTCTTTTGTGTGAGCGAACACGTAGGAGGGTTTCGGTGCACACAGAGATGTACCAAATTGACCCAGATTGATCATGAACCATGCGGTGTTCAACCATCCTCAAACGGGTGTCAATACTCTTGAACCATACCCACATGGGCCACGGTCAAAAGCTTGATATATACAGTACCCCTGTTTCGCAATGGTCCTCCTCCCGTTCCCCCCTTTACATATACCATCTTGACATCACTTGACCATGACTTGAACCTGGTGCAATCTGGGTGAAGTTTGGCTCCAGCAGACAGCGTCTGTCCCTTGTGCCACAAAATGAACGGCATCTCATTCGATTGCCCGCGTCCGAATCTTGGCGCTGCTACTTCCATAGAAAATCTATTGAAATCTTACATCTTTGGTGAATAGTTACCTAAAATGAATAGAAATTAAAGATCTGCGCAAATCTGAGGTTTGGACTTGAACATGGGCTCAGCTCTGCTATATTAGCTCAAGTTGTCTCAAGTCAATGATCAATGGGGTTGTCTGAACATTTGGGGAAAACCTGCCGAACCCCATCGATTATCATTGCTTCTCATCAACATTGCCATAATTTGGGGTATCACCAATATTGAGACAAGCCCAAACGACTAGTAATTGGTCATAAGTCCCAGCATAAACCAGTTATTGAGGCAAAACTGGTAATAAAGCACGGCTCAGGAAAAAAAAAACATGGTTTGGAGGAAAAAGTTCCATGAATTGATGTGTTGGAGCCAGCTTAGTGTGCTGGCAGCTACATATGGAGTCAAAGAGCCTCACAGTAAGGTGAAAAACATATTGAAGGATGTATCATCCCTCAACTAAGATAGACCTGGAACACTGCTCATCCCAACAGGAGAGTAGTCTTCCAACCGCTATTCGGTGGGGTCTCTGCTAGCTGGAGTTGCGGCACATGTCATCAGAGGTGTCATCAGAGTTCCGATCATGTGCTTTACAGTTGCTACCAAGTATTTTGATGAGGACCCACCCTCATCTGAGAGGCCAATCAGTGCATCCGTCACAAAGATACGTGTTGCCTAAAGTAGCCACCGCAGTGTGCGGCTACAACCGGCTAAGGTCAGGTTTTTGGACCTTAAAGCATCTACATTTTTTGGTGCCACTATGCTTTGGAGACAATCATCAGAATGAATCAGAAGCAACATCATCATGTGTTGAAGATTATTCACCCCAAGAGTTGGTGACAAAGTCGAGTCACAAGTCGCAGAATGGAGCAAGTTGTGAATATGGTATGATATTTACAAGTTTATATGCAATTATATAACTATATATGATTATATATATATATATAAATACACGCATACAGTGAACAAAAATGCGTGTGGGGAAAACATGAAACCCCTTCAAGATGCAACCAGCAGTGAGCAGTGATTAACCGGACTGTTTTCTTCTGTTTAGTCAATTCTTTCAAGCAGAGGCACGCCTTCAAATCCAACATGAAACCGCCAAGAATGGTCAAGTATGATGAGAGCAAAATTCACCTACAGTAGACCCCCCCAGCTATGTTTCTTGGGTACACCAATCATTTTTGATCCATTTTGTTCGGCGCTTGGCTTAGACTCTTAGACATTGCTCCCAGGAAAGCAGTGGAGCTATTGGATGATGCCGTGGAGCAGTGGGGCGGGGCCTGCCCTGAGGATTTCACGATGCCCGGGAAGGATATTTTGAGTAGCAGTCAGCCTGAAGACGTCGAGGCTGACGACTTCCCCATTTTTGGAGGTCCAAGGGGGAATTGCGCGGGAGCATGATGGTAACAAAACGGGATTTGGTACTCAAAGTGCAAACATTAAATCAAAGTTCTGCTTGGCAAAACAGTAAGGGGGGAACAATCAAGCAATGGTTGGGGTTTCATGCCAAATGGGTGTGCGGTAATTATGTACATGTAATTGCCCCAAAACCAATGGTTTCTGGGTCGAAAACAACCAATCGCTTGGATGATTTGGGGGACCCCATTTTAAGATCTACGAAATCAGCAAATGTATCACATCGATGAACAGGAGATGACCTGGATTCCTGCCGATAAATCGCCTGGGTGACCTTAAGCTCAGAGTTGAGTCATATTGTGATGTGGTTTTCCATGGTTATACATTCATGATCAGATCTTTATGTTATGACATCCCATACACCGCACATTCATGTACAGAGACGCAGGCAATGATACACTCATATACATACATATAGATACATACACCAAAAATAGACATAGTCATATGCATATATATATATATACATACATATGTACACATAAATTCATGCATGCATGAATGGGCGGATGGGTGGATAGACAGACAGTCAGACAGATAGATACAAGACACAATAATACATACATACATATATATACATACATTTATACATATACATATACATATGCATATGCATATACATATACATATACATATACATATACATATACATATGTATATATACATAAACATATACATATACATATACATATACATATACATATACACACACATACATACATACATACAACATACACATACACATACACATACACATACACATACACATACACATACACATACACATACACATACACATACACATACATATACATATACATATACATACACATACATACATACATACATACAGACAGACATACATACATAATTACATGCATGCATGCATGCATGCATACATACATGCATGCAGAACATAATTACATACGCAATCACAGACATAGTTACATTCATAATAACATACATAATTACATACATGCATGCATGCATACATACATACGTACATACATACAGAAATGCAGAAATACAGAAATACATCCAGAAATACATTCAGAAATACATAAATACATAAGTAGATCTACAGTTTATCTACATCTTAAGGGTATGCGTGTCCTTGACAGCACTGCAGATTCAGAGCAACGGAGCGAGCAACGCAACTCGTTTGCCTCGTGGAAACTTGGAGGCTTTTGGCGATGGGTGGGCATGGCTACAGTGGTTGTTTCAAAAATACAACCAGGATGTGATGGGGACATAACGAACATATATAGTGGGATCAAATAGAAATATCACCATTCAGGATGGGAGTATATGGTGATATGATGGGATATGTCACCACTATTGATATTTGATGTGTCTTGGCATGGGAGATCCTGCAGTGCATCTTATGGCAGTTGTCATGCCTCCCTACCTACCTACCTAGATAGACAGATAGATAGATTTATGTATGTATCTAGATCTATGTATGCAAAAACATCTACAGCTCCAGTTGCAGATGAGATTGATATGGGTGTGTAACCAACAAGCATGGTGTTTGAGTGCATCAGAATATTGCCCAGCTCAAGGCAATCAAGTGTGTAAAGCATGGCAAATAGTATGTTTTTTGCCATCAATGGAGGAACACAATAACACCTAGAGTGATTTATATATTAACAGCGATTTTAGATATAGAATAAATAAAGATGTTAAAATTCACCCAAGACAATTTATCCACCAACAAACATAGGAAATGCTCCACAAAGAAATCGTGGTTTCATTAGTTGAACGGAAGAAAAGGAGTATGCTGTGGACATAACTAGGGAAGTTTGGGCATAAACAATTTGCAGATGTAACCAAAGGATGAGAGAGGGGTATGCGCTTAGGATCCTTGGAGATTAAGTGGATCAGTTCACCTGTTACAACTAGCATATCTTCGGACCTGGCCACTCACCAAAACTAGTTACTAGTTGGTTGATTAGTGGCGGGGCCATGCCATGTTTTCTTACAACCCAGAGCAGTACTTAAGGAAATGATGATAAATGGCATACCAGGCATACCAAACCGAGGGTATAGCATAACCTGTAAGCACTGCAAGAGTGTGGATGGTCTCAGTATCACGTTGTTGGCAGGTGATATTTCCCATCAGCGACTGAGTCCCAGCTGTGTGTTTGAAATCCTCATGAAGCAAGGAGTTGAGTATGGCTTTAGCAAGCATGTATACAGAAATCGCCATATCTAAATTACACGAGATTCCGATCTCTCCGGCATTTCTCCAAGACACTTGGTGAAACCTTTTTTTTACAACGGAATCAGAGGGGGACACCGCGCTTCCGGAGTCGCCATTTCACCTAAGGACAGAATATGCCCCTCAAGATCCCAGGCTTGCACCCAACCGTCTCTCTCATGAGCTCAGCAACAGATTTGTGGAGGACTTTTTGTTGGACGTGCAAGATGACGCTCGGCTCATGCGGCAGGTTGGGTCAGATCCTCGGTCCTGGTGGAAACCAATATCTATTTGTTCCTTGTAGAAAATGAACGAGGATGGGTAGAGGGTGGAGCGCTATCCAACCATGCGGTTCTAAGCAACAATAGTGGTTTAACAAAAAGCAAACACGATCACTTATGTACGCAGATCCCGATATATAAATCACACGATTATGCTTAATTCTGAAACTTTTCTCAATTCTGGGATGAGCTCCCTCTCAATAACCATTATAGCAAGCATGATACAGAATCCTGATAGGAGACCCATGTCGGTTCATATGGGCTTGGGTCAAAGCTGTCCCAACTGGTTTGAGCAAAATGAAAATCGAGTTACAATTGGGTGGAACGGGTGGTTGATTAGGACTCCATTCATTGGGATCCCCAGGATTCAAACGCACCGAAACAATCCGCCACTTTGCAAACCTCCGGCAACTGGGTTCATATTCATGTTGTATCACCAGAAAGATCACCAACAAATTGCGTGGACACGACCAATCCATACCAATACAAAAAGGAAGACCTGAAGTTGTCAAATGGTGTTGACTCGGTCGTAACCCCAGAGAGTTGGGACGTTTCACCGTCCAGGGGCCCCCTTTGACCACACATTTACGTGTCCGACGCATACTCACCATGGATTCCATTATGCTCCATTTTTAGTACTGTAACCCTGTATAAGTGATGTTCCTGTGACCAATTGGGACAATTTTGCTGGCTGAACAATGCCGCACTTGGAAACAAGATGAGATAGATAAACTATGTTTTAATGAACAAAGTAGGGGGTCTATTGAAAAAAAGAGAACCGTCGATTTCCCATGAAGAATGATGTTATTTTCTGCAAGAAAACTAGAGATTCCATGGAAGAAACACAATTATTAACAGTTATTTTCATTGGATTTTCTATGATGACCATGGAATTCGCCATTGATTCTTCGACTATCGCCTGGCAAACTGGCGCCCGGAAAGTTCCTCTGAGGCGCCTTGGACCTTTCGCCGATTGATCCGCGAGTTGCGCGGGGATCCCGAAGAGATCAGCAACTTGGCCACAAGAGGCCGGGTAGTTTCACCAGCAAAAAGGGGAATTTCATCATGGAAAATGTGGATTAAATGGTAACGGAATTTAACCTGAAACTATGGGTTCACAACATTTCACAACTATATAAACCTCGATGAAGAGTAGTTTTATCTTCACACATATTTTAAGAACAATGAGTAGGTCATGTATTAAACCAGTATTTTGGCCATATGTTTGTGATTTTGGATGCGTTGGGACGAATCCAATCTGGGAACCTGGCCCTGAGATGGTGATCAGCAAGCAACCTTGGGATATTTGTTTGAAGCAGGAAAAATCCTACCTGTGGAATGCAAAACTTAAACCCGTTTGGATATTTCTCTCGAAATGCTGGGTCGGGAATTCCATCATGTTCCATCAAAGAGCAATGCTCGAACTTGGTGAGCCCAAAAAAATTGGATCTACAACTTACCAACAAGCATTCCACACCCTTCACTTCGTTGTTTCTTAAAGGTGTTTGTTTTTGAAAGAGTACCCCCAATCGAGGTGTCATCAATTTCCGTCTCCGCCATAGACAATATTAATTTAAATGATTAAATCCCTTGTTTTTGGATCCTTTGGGTCCCGGAGCTGGAGCAGCGCCCAGGTGATATGTTGTTGAGAGTCTTTGGATGCACCACTGCATCGTGGCCGACGGTGACTGGTGGATGTCCCTCAGGAGGCAGTCCGGAAAGCGTCGCAAGGGAAGATGTACAGCCCTTCAGCTTGACGTGATATGGCGGGATTTGTTCTTTTGATTGGCAACAGCCGTGCACAAGATGTTTTACGTCATTTTATGTCTATGTCAATTTCCATTCAATGTTCCGATGGAAAGTTGGCCCTCGAACCAGGCATCGCCAGGGTTTTCCATGAGTCTTGCAGACTTGGATGTTGGTTATTGTAGCACAATTTATCATTGCTAGTGTTGGTCTTTGGCTGGTGCTTATAATTCTTATAATGATGTGTTTTTCACGCTTGCTTGTGATGATTACTCTTATTGTTCAGGGGGTTGCTCAACCACCAATCAGTTGTGAGAGAATCGTTGCTTGGACAATCTCTCTGCAAGCTCATGGAATGATTTGACTCACCCAAAAAGGTGTTGGATGTATCGCATCCCCTTGGGCAAACAATGCGGATTTTGCTGCCCGACCTCGCTGCAAATGATGTTGCGGAATAAGAAATGTCATCCCAGAAACCATTGCCAAAACTTTACGTATGTTGACTTGATCTGGAGGAAATCATTGGACAATCACACAGCAACCATTTAAGATGGTTCAATGATAAGTTGGGAAGCAATCTGTGACTTGAATTTGCCCAGAAAGCCACCGAATGTATCCAATTTTTTAAATTGACGCGCATATCGACGCCATCTCTCCGAGAGTCGCTGGTGTCCGGGCATGTGGCGATCACATGAGTCACGGGGTACCTTGTGTAAACTGACTGTTGAAATCTGGTGAAGGGTACGGGAACGGAAAGGGCCTAGAATCCTAGACAGGTAGGTTGGTCCGTAGCTGGCTAAGTAGTATGGTGGATATAAGGATTGATCATGATTCATGATTGAATATGATTGATCTATAGGTGGATGTGTTTGGAAGCAACTTTGAAGGGGAGGGGCCCTTCTTCCACCCTACAGGTGTTTGGTGGCATGTTTCGCAACAATAGATTAATGGTATACCACTTGCAGGGGTATCCGAGTTTGCTTGTTTTCTTGAGTCCCTCAGCCATTTTGGAGGTTGATACTGTCACATGTCAAACTTGAGTACAGTGGAAATGGGATGATGACTACGATTGAACACGAAAGATATCCCCTGGTTTTCACTGTTAGTTTCCTGTACCCACGTGGACATGTTAATTGATCGACGTCGACATTATCCTCGTTTTATTGTTGATGAACTCAACATGTTGAGTAAGTAGTTGGTGTACCCAGCAATATGTTTGTTGTTGCTTTTCATCACTTTGTGTGGATGATTCACCAGAAATGCCTCACATCTTTAGGCACGGGTTAGAAGCAACAATCCAGCTGAGTTTTCACACCCCTGAAACAGAAGACATTGTTCGGAAATCTTGAATTTGGGATTGTCATCAGCACATGACATAGCAACTCACAATCTTTCTGGCTGTCGCTCGAATCTATCAGTGGCAGATCGGAAGGACATCCATTGATTGATAAGGAATGTAGGGATTGGAGTGGCTATGGTGAGGGCTTTCTATATGAGGCAACCTTTCCACCAGCAAGATGGATTGTTTCTCGGTGTTGGATTTTCGTGTTGGGGACTCTCTTTCGGAGCCTGGCAACCCTCAAGAGCATTGCCTGCCCTGCAGCAAAGGAATGTCGTTGGGACAATTGCCCAGTAAGCAATTCTGCATGGATTATTTTTCAACTGATGAATTATTTTCCACATTCCACGACATGATTTCCCATTGGGAGGTAAGGCCAAATGACATCAAGTGACCGTACGCGCCACATGTGATTTTCTGGCGCGGCCGAAACCTGCATCCGGGGCAAATCGGACATATCAGCAACTTGCAATTGTAGCGACATGGACGATATAGCAATTGGAAAAAGTCAATTTCTCTATATGGAGAATCAGACACAGAAATATACACTGTAGATCAATGCAGTATAATGGAATAAATTTGAACATGTTCCCAGGAGTCATGGTTGCCTATGGGCTATATAATCATCCATGACTTGTGAAGTCCACTACTGTAGCAGCGATAGACGGGTATGGATCAAAATTTGTTGGATTTGTTGGGAACTACAGAATGTTGGATTTCTTCAGGAAAAGCAAACTGATGTGAAGCTCCCCAATACTATGATCCTGGAAGTTACTTGGATTGCATCCGCGGAATCAGTCTCATCATCCCGTATCAGTAAAAGTGGAGATCCTTAATCCAAAAAAGGAGTTACGAGAAAGGTTCCAGTTACACACCACTGGTCAAGGTTTACAAATGGAAACTACAAGTTGATCGCAACTTAGAGTTCTTGAAACTTGAATGCTTCTTGAATAGGAGCTTACAAAGTTACCAGTCTCTGAACCATCAAGGAACTGGGGTTTGTGACAACCTATTCCTTGAGCAGCTCATAACTTACTTGTTCCGCCACCCAGCAGTAGTGTGATGGTGTGATGCTGGCAACACAAGTGACCAGCACGTGCATGAAACCTGAGCGGGAAAAGATCCCAGAGAAGAATCCAGAACCCATCCAAAATCACCCAAGGATATTGATAGCGGTGGAAATTCCAAGGACTCGCAATGGTGGGACCCCACTCCCATGGTCACTTTCATGATCCCACTCCCATGTCTAAATTCTAAACCCCAGTAGGATCAGGGACAACTGTCCTTTAAAGTTTCATAGCTTCACCATGCTTCACCACTCTTACCTCCGACCCGCAGTTTCGGTTTCGGCCGGTGCGCCATGCATGACGTGTTTAACGAGAAAAAATCAGCACCCGCCCCGCAGGCGCATCACATAACAGTGTAAGACGCTTAGACAAGCGTTCGCCTGACATCCCGGTGGGAGTTTGTCAACCTTCCAGTAATCGAACCTGCCTGGGAAAAAAGACCATGAACATAGCATAAAATATCCATCTGCAGTGAATTTATTGAAAAAAGCGAGATTTGGTCGGACTCCCGGCCAGGTTTGAGCACTGGAGGCTGTTCAGGTGCTGCGAGGAATGTTCATCATACTTCCAGCACTTGACATCAACATTCCACCAATTTTGCAGGCTCAACGTCCGTGGCTTCGGAATGTTGATGTGGGTTCCCTACGACTCAGAAGATGCTCCAAATTCAAGTCGCTGCTGTTTCTTGATGTTGAACATATTTGACCATCTTACTGAGGAAATGATCTGAGATGTGGTTCCAAAATGTTTGGGGATTTGTTTGGGGCATCCCTTCGCAGCAGATCAAGCACTAACGAAGCTTGCACTTGCGGCCGCCCATCTTTCTTGGCAGCTTAGACCAGTCAGCTGTGACAAAATGACCTGGGCCATGTCTCATCAAAGCCTCGCAATAAATTGATAGCTTAGATGGGAAAAATAATCCCCAAAGGCCAACATGCTCGGTTTGTAAATCCCACTCCTTGGTTGGTTGATTGATAAAGGGGCAACCTTCCATTTCTTCACAACCAATAGGCTACAATGGCAATTGGTTCACAAAATTGACACTTGATTTTTCTCAGCGGACATCATTCTTGGCGAGCGGGGAGCCGCCGAACTATTAATGGAACCCCCAGGAATCAGGTAGTGCTGGGGTGCTCATTGATTTTAGTGCTGCTTTCTGGGATGCATCTCCAAGCCAGTGTCACGTGAAAAATAGTTTGGGTGAACCACAATACCATGAAGCACCAGTTTCTTCGCCTTTGTGTTTCTTGTACGCCACTGGTTGTACAAGTACTGTAAGGACTAATTCACCTTTTAAGACTGGATTCTGATTTCATGGAGCCTTTTCGCTAGAAGGCCATGTTACGTTGATCCACTTTCAAGTTCTATGTAACCAGACCGAACATGTTGTTTCAAGGTACAGCATCCATTCACAAATAGAAAAAGCATGAAAAAGCGATACCATTCACAGTCTGAGCAGAGAAGGACTGGAGCCCTAGGGTTGGATGCGCATGCTTGTCAGCAACATGTTCCCTGATTCATTGGTGGAGGAACATATCCTGTGAAGAAGAAAAATCAACTTGTTTTTGAATGTTTTTGAAAGGACTACCCTGTGGAAATCGAATAGTTCCCCATGCATAGATAATGTCCCTATTGAAAGTTCACGTTTTCCATGGCCAGATGAAACTACCGGATGGTTAAGATTTTTCAGCAAGTGCTGCCTGCAAACCCACGGTTTGCTGACCTTCAAACGGTCCAGAGACCGGCCATTTGCAGCCTTTGAGGAGACCAACCGGAGTCAGGTTCGACCCACGTGGCTATGGGTCAAAGCTGAAGATCCGGGGAGCCACAGATGTTTGTCATTGTCAGTGCCCAATCTTCCCATTGTTGGAGATAAACTGTCGACCTCATGCCACCAACAACATCTATCAGAATAGCGAATGTGCATTGTTTCTCTCACCTGTGTTGCGATGGAGCATCATGAGAATCTCTCTCAACATCTGTGGACGTTCATCCCCGACTTATGGGTTCACAACCAGTCGAGAGATCAAGACCTCAACCAGTGTTGGTTGATGTTACAGTTGATACATGTTGATATCCCCATTGAAAATTGTCGGCTTCAAATACGTGTCCTTTCTCTGATTTCCAAGCTGGTCAAACGACCAACCGGTAAAACATGTTATGTTTTAATCAGCAAAGATCTTTGAATATATCAGCACCAATGGCACACAACTACATAGAACTAAAATACCAATGTCCTGTCCCCACTCGGTGCTTGATCAAAAAGGAGGGCGTGCCCCGGCATTTTTTACAACATTACATCCAATAGGCAGATTGATGTACATGGTATACTGAATTGTCCTCTCCATGTTTCCTGCAAAAATTGGAACATTAGTAGATAGAACCACCAATTATTGGCTTTATGCGCATGTTGGTTTGGTTTAGATCCCCATTTACCACATAGCCACATAGCCATCAAACAAATTATCGATTAATTGCTTAAATATACCTTCATCTCGGTCAAATCTGGGTATGGACAAAATACAAGACTCAGGACACCAGCTTGGGGTGCCCATTTTTGACCCATACCCACAATTTGTACAGGAAGCAAATGACGATGATTTGTGATATTACATCACAATGCGTATTACAAATCTACTGTAGTTATGACATGTTATGACTGTAATGATTCTACAGTATCCTTTTGGGAATCTAGCATGACAATGGAAGAAGGCCCTCCCACTTATTCGTTGGTTCCTGCTCACCCGTCCAGCTATAGATATATTCATAATAAACTCAACCGTTTGGACTCTTCTATCATTTGGAGGCCTGCGCAGGGCCCCACATTTCTTGGGTTTCTCCGTGGGCTTTCCGTCACCCAATAATGTTAATCCCGGATGAATTGAACGATGCCACCGCTCTGGCTAGGCAGAGGGAAACGCAGAGGCCGTGCAGAGGCTTCGCATCAAGGTGCTTCGGGGAGCTTCACAGGGAGGGTCAACAAAGAATGGGGAAACCAATCATTCTTTGCGCGAGAAATATTCCATTTATATAAGTAGTTGGCAGATATATACATATGTATATATATAATCATATACAAGTAGTTCCCGGGCAAGCCGGGGTCGGAAGTTTCAAAAATTGAAACACCCATAGCTTATAAAACTGAACAGAGCCTGGGCCTATAGGATGCAGGCAAGCCTTCTGTGCTTCTGACATCCCTTGGCTTCTGACATCCCTTTGCCTTTGCC
>BGPT01001572.1:218-12953 GCA_003297045.1 Symbiodinium sp. clade C Y103
TTTCAGGTTCCCTGGGACCCCATTCATCATATTTTCTCATGATCACATATATTGTATATGATAAATGCTCTGTCTACCCCATTCAGAGCTTGAAACCAAAATCCAGCCGCCAACCAACACCTGTGGAATGCGGGCAGAAAGACCACTTCGGAAGGTTATTGGGAAAACCCGAGGTTTTTTGTGAAAACCCGATGTTCTTATGGGGATCATGGGTAAACCCGAGGTTTATAAACAAACCTTACAAATTTCTAGGGTATGGAAGCTAAGGGTATATATATATAATTATATATATATGTATAGAGAGAGCATATACATACTTTGCGTGTAATATACATATATGATCATATGATCTTAGATGTGTATGTATGTGTGAAATGTGACTCCCAATTTTGAGTGGTAGCATCAACCCACAAAAAGCCTACCGAAGCAAGGACGAACTCGCGCCTCCGGCGCCGCGATCTGATGGCCCAAAGCCAGCCTCAGCTCCGGGTTTGATGACCTGGCAAGAAGTTTGGCAGTGTCTTTTTCGCAGGCAAATGGCATCAAAACATACGACGCAATTTGGGTCTATGTTAAAGATTTATGAAAGTTTATTCTCCAATGCTTGGGGTAGAGGATTGAAGATATCAATCTGGATCAATTTGGGTTGATTTGAATCTTCAACTTTGAAAGTGGAGAATTCAAGGACGTGTGAAAGAAACCAGCAGCTAGCTGGGGATACCTCATACTTTCATACCTCCTCTTTGGAAAGCATGCAATACAAACGAGCCACTAGCTTGGCTGATGACATGTCTTGGCGCATCCCCAAGAAACTGGCAGCCTTCTGCACACAAAAATGCACACATGCACACACTAACACACACGCACGCACGCACATTATACACACATAAATCTTACGAACAAATATGGATATCAATGAATTTGATGGGCTGCAACGCATCGACGAGAAAAACATTATCAAAAAACAGTGGAATTGAATGGCTGAAGCGTTTACCGTTCTGAAACTGCTTGAACGCATGCCTTGCATGACAGGGCCTTTGATCATCCAGCGGTCATAACAGCCACCCACCATGCAGTGGGGACCCCCAGAACCCAGCAAGCTTGGTACTGTAGTGGTGTTGCCCACCCGTCCACTTGAAATAATTAAGAGATAAGAATTCAGACATGGGACAAGAATTCAGGAACGTCATGAAAACCTTGCTTCAAGTAGGATAACCATCATCCACAGCTCCTCCTCTTTGAAAACTTCTCTGGCCTCCAGCAGTCGAACATCAAAGGTCACAGGTGTATTGGGAGGCACTTGCCATCCCTTCCTGCAGCTAGCGCTGTTGGGGCTGGCTCTTTCTCAACGGCAACAGCTGAGGCCAAGGAATGACCCATAGAAATTGTTTTACAAACATGAGATGAACAAGAAAAACAAGAAATAAGTAGCTACAAATGATGTTGACATAGGGGCTCCCCTATGTTGCAAACATACATGCATATCATCAATATAAGATAATATAAGTGTGGGGAACTTCATGGCCACCTCAAAATGTACACATCTGATACTAAACCAGAGTTCTTGGGCGTATATAACATTAGAGGGAAGGGATTAGCTGTGCATCCTTCGGTAAACAAAGCTGGAACTGGGAACAATCGCAAGGTTTCATGAGATTTTCCACTGCCAGGTCCGCGTCCAAAGGTTTTTTCATATTGAGGGTTGGCACCACCAATTTGACACAAGCTGCAATTCACATTGAGCTATTTCCTTCAAGGCTTCTCATGAGGGCATTAAACATAATAAGTACATGCATATATGTACATATCATATTTTGTAACTGGTTTAACCTTGATGTTGCCGATTATAGAACGGTGTATGTACCTACACACACAAATATAATATAAATATATATATATATACAAAGACTCAGCCGGACACTCCCCCTTTTTTGCACTGCAAGACCTGGTTTCTCAATTAAAGACTTAAGGGAACGGTTGAAAAAAATTTTTCCCCTTTAAAACGAAGCACCAAGATCCCTGAAAAGGATAACACATCCCTTAACACCCCCAGGGCAGTCGGCCAAGCCCGAAATCCCTGNAAAAAATTTTTCCCCTTTAAAACGAAGCACCAAGATCCCTGAAAAGGATAACACATCCCTTAACACCCCCAGGGCAGTCGGCCAAGCCCGAAATCCCTGGCCAAAGTGTTACATTAAAGGGTACCCCTGGTCCGGCCAAGCCCAAGACCCAGGAGACCAACCCTTGGCGCCACCCCTGTGCGCTTTTTCCGATCTTTCTTTTGGTGCTTCTTCNTAAAGGGTACCCCTGGTCCGGCCAAGCCCAAGACCCAGGAGACCAACCCTTGGCGCCACCCCTGTGCGCTTTTTCCGATCTTTCTTTTGGTGCTTCTTCAGGGGGGGAAACGAAAGTGAAAAGGGTGGGGCGTTGAGCCAAAACTTCAAGAAAAAGGGGTTCACAAATCCGTCTTCGTCTTTAAACACGGGGGCGTTGTCCCAAAGACTCAGCCGGACACTCCCCCTTTTTTGCACTGCAAGACCTGGTTTCTCAATTAAAGACTTAAGGGAACGGTTGGAAAAAATTTTTCCCCTTTAAAACGAAGCACCAAGATCCCTGAAAAGGATAACACATCCCTTAACACCCCCAGGGCAGTCGGCCAAGCCCGAAATCCCTGNTAAAGGGTACCCCTGGTCCGGCCAAGCCCAAGACCCAGGAGACCAACCCTTGGCGCCACCCCTGTGCGCTTTTTCCGATCTTTCTTTTGGTGCTTCTTCCACTTTGCCCTGCCCTGCACCGCTGAAGGTGCTGGTTCAAGTTTTGGCAAGGCTTTGGTGAGACTTCTCAGGTATTGGGTTCGAAGATTTTTTGCGAAAGGGGTCAGGGGCACATCCAGTTCGGCTAACACAGAGAGGCCCTGATTTACATAAATGCGGGCGGTTTTCATTGACTGCCATCGTCCGTGGACAATCAACTTGTCAAACGAGCCGTGATTCGTAAAAAAAAGGGTGGCTCCCCCTCTTCGGAGGGAATATGGTCTAAAATCGACCTTGTTTAATCCCACGGCGGCAAGTGTGTCATTGAACATCTTGCGCCAGTTATGAGAGGATTGCGCCAAATGTGTGTGCCCTCTGACCTGAGCTTTCCATGCATGCAACCTTCTACAGACATCCTCCACATGAATGGTCACAGACTCCGCTGCGCCTTGTCTTTTCCCAGCCTTGGTTAATCCAAGGGATAAAACCGGATCCCTTGGGGCTTGAGACTGAAATCTGTGACGCTGTTAAAGCGAGCAACTCTCCCGTTCGCAGGAGTCCAAAAAAGGCAACCAATAAAGACAGCGCGAATTGAGGTCGGTGTTTAAACAGCGAATATCCCACCAAAACCTCAAGGAATTCCAGGGGTAAAGGAGGTGCTCGGTTTGGCACCTCGTGTACTACCCACGTTTTCATTAAGCGCCAACTTTGGGGCAATTTGCCCTTCAAGTGCGGCTGGGAATCCTGCAATGCTGCCAGTATATTTGAGCCTTCCGTGCGTCCAGCACCTTGGGCCCACAAAAACTCTAAATAGTCAGAAGCGACCAAGTCCAGGCCTTTGGCCGTAGGTGGGAGGACTTGCTTATGTGCTTTTAAATAAGTGAAAAATTCCTGCAATGATTTGTCATACCGCCCTCTGGTGACAGGTTGTACAGTAAGCTGCTTCAAGGTTCCCAACGTTTTGCGTTGCTGTGCTCTTGCTTTAGCCGTAGGTGCCTCTAGGTGTCGCTTAGGCATTAGCCCATTTACGTTTCCCGGGACGCCTACTTGGGGCGTCAGCCGGGTTCTGTTTTGTATGGACGTATGCCCATACAGCTTGAGACTTGGTGGCTAAAAGCAAGGCGTTTGTACGCAAAAGGGTGCGCTTGAGTTTCTTACTGCTTGATCTTCCGCGGCTCAGGGCGTGTAGACAAACTAGTGAATCAACAAGATGCACAAACTTAGTGTGCACCTTTTTCTGTTTCTCTAGCCTCCATCGCACGGAGGTAAGTACTGACCGCATCTCTAGGACGTTGATATGCTCCTTGTTACCTACCCAGCGCCAGCCTGCCACTGTACGCCAGCGCCAGAGTTTTGCAGGGATACTGGCCCTGAGGCGGTGGTACTTTACTGGGTCCTCGGACGAGGCTTGAAGCATAAGATCCTCACCCTTGATGCTTGTCAGAGAAAGCAATTTTTTCACAAGTACTTCATCGCAGGAATTAGTGACAGATCCCCGGTTTTGGGTCATCCAGGGTCTTTGTAAAAAGGTTTGGAAATCACTGGTGCTCCCGGGAGAGGTGCGTTTTGTCACCTCTGAGACCGTCATCATTTCATTAAGTCCCAACAGTGTTCCAAGTTGGCTCAAGAGCCAGGATACCACTGTCACGTTCCAGGAATTTCCAATGAGTGTCAACCTTTCATCCATGTGGTCAACTGTACCTTGCAGGTTTTTAACCCGAGAATTCATCGTGTAATCGCGAGGGAATCCCATCAGGACTTCACGCTCTGTGATGTCCGGAATCCGATGAGCCCCCTGTTTGTTGACAAGGGTGAAACAATCTTTGTACTGGTATGGTGGAAAACGAAAAGAATCCTGTTGCCATCTTGCTTTCTCAGCTGGGGAGCAGTGGGCAATGCCAGCAGGTTTGTACCCTGGTTTGTTTCTGGGTCTGGAGGTGGTAAAGGTTGGAAAGGGCTCAGTGCTGACTCGTTTCCATCCTGGTTGTAAGAAATCGGCATCTCGCAAGGGGGCTTGAAGTTTCACTTCTCGCCCTCCATGAGTCCCTTTTTCCAAACTTACTCCTTCTCCCCCCCAGAGTTCCCAGTCAACCCAATACCACCGAGGCCGTCGTGCCAGGGACACCCCTGCTGCATCTATATGCCATGGTGCCTCTCCGAAACTTTCACTCATCACCTGTTGGTCCTTCAAATCCATGGAAGAAACAGATTCCATAAGGCTTTTTACTTGTGCCCAGGGGAACACTTGTTTCACGAGTGTTCGAATCCGTTCTACATGAGTAAATAAGCAGCTTCTTGCATCCCGGAGTGCGCCTTTACGCGTGGCATTTAAGCCACTGACTCCCTGACATGGAGGACCGGCGCCAATCAGCACCAGCCCCACCTGCGAAAACCTTTGCCCCCAGGACTTGACCATTTCTAGGTCAACCTCTTCCACACTGTCAACCTTAAGGGTGTTGGGAAACCGGGACTCGACCACTCTCTGGGCGGCCGGGTTGACCTCTACACTCACATGGCCTTGCACATTCCAGCCTAGAGCATCTGCAGCCACTCTCAGAGCCCCGATCCCGTCGAACAACCCGACCGTTAACACTCCCGTGACATCATGAGGTTCCACCAAGTCCCCTCTGACAGGACAACTGCAAGCAACACACCCATACGGGGTCACTCCTGTAGAAACTGTTACCCCCCCGCCTGTCTCGGAAGCATCACTTGCCGTTACTTGTTTTGAGAGCTTGGCTCGAAAGTCCATATTGGCCAGTGGCAACAGTCCAATGAACCGGGCGAGCTCCAATTTTACAAGCGAGGGAATTTCTAGTTTTACTACAGGGGGGTAAGGTTCAAACGCGGCAATGAATTTCCACAACTCATTGAGACATCCCAGCAACGGGCGGCGAAACATTGCACAATACACCATACCTCCGCCCACAACTTGCAGTTGTTTCTGAGTGCATTGTTCGGCCTCAATGAGCATCATTCCCAGTTGCGCATACTTCAGGATTTTTTCTGGCTTGGGGTATGCCACCCCTTCTTTCCCATCGATGATGGCACCCTGCACTTCTGCCCGAAAGGCTGATGCCACTCCCTTTTTTGGATGCCGAGGCACCCCCAAAGCCAGGTATTCTTCCCTCAGTCCGGCCACCAGAGGGGAGACCTCCCTTCGATTGCATCTGCCCACTTCTTGGAAACTTTGGCTCACTCGTCAAAGTTGTCCAAATAAATCCGGAAACACGGATTACTGCTAGTAAAAGTACGATCTTTCCTCATTTCAGCCTCTGGCCCCTGGGGTGTGCGCCTAAGTGCACGACCTACAATACAGCGATGCACCTGCTGTGCAAGTGCCACGCTGTTTTTGAACCCCATGGGTAACACAGCCGAACACGGATACCACTTACCAGCTTTGGGACCACATAGGGACGGGGGAAGAGGTCTGTTAAATGCTAAGAACCTGTGCCACGAAATAGGAACACGGAAAATATAAAAGAAGCAACGTACGTCTTCGCTTGAGACGACCATATCCTCTTCTGGCATCAGGCAGACTGGTGTCATACCTGCCCAGGAGGGAAGCGTTCCTACGTCACCCTCTATACTCCGACAGACTCTATTAACCGGCACCCAGGTTCATGATTAATCTCATGACCTCCCACCCGTCATCGAAGTCTCCCTTGGAGACCCCGAAAAGACAATTTAAAATCTTTTGGCCTTTCACTTCGTGCACCTCATCCTCGTGTACCTTTGAAAACACTCCCTTCATCAACAAATTCTTACAAAAATCTTCCCATCCATCGGGAGGAATCATAACTCTTGGAGGTTTTGTGTACACCTGATCTTCTTCCGGGAGAAGGTAGTCTTCAAAATTTAAGGTGTAGTGACGGGAGCCCAGTTGCACCACCTCCTCCAGTGGTACCCCTCCCACCTCATCCGGGAGTGCTCCCTTTACGTTCTCCCATCGAAGGGGCTGAGCCGTCAAGATTTCTTCCCCTTTATAATCAATCCCTCTACATCGAAAGAATTCCGACCACGACACCTTTGCGACCGAGTCGGTCCACCTGAAAACCCTATCACAATCCACCATCAACCCAGTCAGTACCTCCACTTGAAGGGGAGAGGGACCACCACCATCACAAAAAATCCCCTCCCCGTTAAGTGAATTAAGTGAAACAACCAGCAACCGGAGAATACTTACCTTTTGGGGGGGTCATCTGGAAAACACTGGCTAAGGATCAAGGAGGATGTGGGTAAGGGGAAGATCTTACCCGAGGGCTTGGTCTTGCAGTGCCCATCGGTGAAAACATCCAACCGACCACTCAGCCAGGTAAAAACATCTGTCATCTTGACCCCCCCAGAGTCCACTCCGATCACACTTTTTTCGCCCAATGCTCGGCCCAAGCCTGAGTCATCTAGCGCCGCAGTGTCGCCTGCCCCAGCAGAGCGGGCATCTGTACTCAAGGTTCTATCGGGAGAAGTGGCAGCTCCCCCCAACTCAGAGTGAAACCTACCCCACGCGTGCCCACTCAGCTCGTTCTCCTCTCTTGTTTCAGCCCTGTCATCATCCTCTCGTCGCCAGCCTTCCCTCCCCCTATTCAGGAGGGTTTCTTGTTGTCTGCCCCTTTGGCTGGGGTCTTTCCTTTCTCCTTCCCCTTTGCCTGTTCCTTTCCTTTGCCCTTGGCCTTGCCTTTGTCCCAGGTCGATCCGCTGCCTCTCGTGCGCGAGTCCAGTTGCGCCTCTTTCTGCGCTATCTGGACCTCTGCTCTGCTGCTCATCGTGGCATCCAGAGCTGGTACAACCTCTACCTTCTGACTGGTAGTCCAGGCCTGACCACTCATCATCATTTCCAATGACTTTAGTCTTTGACTCACACAGTCCAGTGCCTCCGCCCCACGGGCCTGCAAAAGCAGGTCGACTATGTGGGCTAGAGTGACTGCTTCTCCCAGAAGGCCCCCTGACGCCTTTGCCGCCAAGAACTGACGGGCGTATTGCGTCATAATTGGAGGTAGGCTGTCGGCATCTTGATCCCATGTCGTGCCCGTCGCCTGCAGCACGTACATCTTCATGTTTTGTAAGGCCGCTGCAGCCAGGGTCCCCGGCCCTAGCTCGGCCAGCTTCTGGATCTTTGACCTGTCCTCCAAAATCTCGTCGTGTACCTCCCCTGAAGTTGACGTTGACGAGGTCCGGGAGGAACTGGAGGAAGTTTCCTTGGCCTTCCGCAGTTTCCTCTGCAGCTTCCTTTTGAGTCGCCGCCGGACTTTGGGATCTGGGTCCAATCCGGTCCCCGAGTAGTAATCCACCAGCTTTTTGCGGGCGATAGCTCTGCCGCCTACTTTGGCTTTCTTGCTCTTCTTTTCTTTTTTCTTGTCCTTCACTTTCTTTTTCTTTTTCTCCCTCTTCTCTCGGGAGGTAGACGAGGCTCCTCGATCGTCCTCTCTCTGCTCTTCGCGCCTTTCCCAGGCCTCTTGTTTCTGTCGCAGCTCTGCGTTTTCGCCGCTCTCCTTGAGGTTCTCCTCCCATGTCTTCTCTTCAGTCCCTAGGAGCCGCTTGAAACGTTTCAAGTGTAGCAAATCCTGATTTGTCCTCCTTTGGTCACACCCTTCTCTTGCTGGCTGTTAGGCAGGAACAGGGGAACTATGGAAAAACTAATGAAAGCCCAGGTGTCCACAGCGATCAGGAGCTGGCTGTTGAGGTCTGGCAAAAATTCATAGACATAAGCAGGCTGTAATAACACTGTTTAAAATCATCATGCATGGTGGTGGCCATAGAAAAGTAGGGTAGGCTCCTGCAGGTTTGATGGAAGCAACTCAGATGTACATCGAGGATCATCAATATGGTTACATGGCAAAGGATTCCATTGGATACAGGCGCAGGTCTGCCGCCAATGCAAAGGTTGCTGCTGAGCAACTTCAAAGACACCTTGCTGATCAGCAAGAAGGGTTGCTGCCAAGCTGCCCGTCATCAACGACATTGCTGTTCAGCAACTTAAAGCATCTTGCTGATCAGCAAGAGGGTCGCTGCACAGCAGCCGGCCCAGACGTTTTTGTTCAGCAACTTCAAACAAACATCTTGCTGATCAGCAAGAAGGTTGCTTTCGAGCAGCCAATCATTAACGGCGGAGACCCTTAGCCGACAGGCACAAGGTCTGCTGCCCAGACGTTGCTGCTCAGCAGCTTCAAAAAACATCTTGCTGATCAGCAAGAGGGTTGCTGCCGAGCAGCCAGTCATCAACCGCGAAGCCCTCAGCCGACAGGCACAGAATCTGCTGCCCAGCCATTGCTGCTCAGCAACTTAAGAGGCATCTTGCTGATCAGAAAGGGTTTGCTGACCAGCAAGTTTGATTAAAATTCAATTTCCTTTTCTTGGCTGCTGACTAGCAACCCAAGAGTCTTGCTGGCAACAAGACATGCAAAACAAAACTTGACATCCAAATCCTGGTCAAAGAGATGTAAAGAAAGATATGATATTAAGGCAAACTTGAAATCCAAAAACGGGCAAAGGAGATGTAAAGATATGCCAGGCAACNATTAAGGCAAACTTGAAATCCAAAAACGGGCAAAGGAGATGTAAAGATATGCCAGGCAACACTTGAGTTCCAAATCCTAGCCAAAGAGATATAGACCTAAGCAAGAACGAACTTGAAGTCCCAATCTGGGCCGCACAGATGTAAAGAGGTGCAAGGTAAAATGCGCACACCAAATCCGCGCGAAAGAGATGTAAAGATATGNACGATGGCGAGGCGAAACTTGAAATCCCACTGTTGGCCAAAGGGATGGACAGATATGCGCCGCAAAACCTCCAACTGGTTCCACATAGCGCCACTAGCGCCACATAGACTCCAAGATATAGCCTTGACATCTTAAGAAGGGCCCTACATGGCGCAACTTAGACTCCAGCTGGCACAACATAACCTTCAAACAGGCGCATCTAAAAAAATGTTTAACATCATTGTTGTTTTGGGGGGGTTGATGCTGTGTTGTTTTGGAAGCTATTTGCTGCCCCCAAGATAGCTTTCAAATGGCCATGTGCTCACCCACAAGTAACAAGATTTTCTTTGAAATCCCCAAGGTGAAAGAGTTCCTGGCCATGAATGTTCCCTATGCGCGCAAACCCCCCAAGATGAATTTCGACCAAGTTTTTCATACAAAGGCAAAAACTCGGTCGAAATTTATCTTGGAGGCTTCTAGGCCAGGACCCCTTTCACCTTNAACCCCCCAAGATGAATTTCGACCAAGTTTTTCATACAAAGGCAAAAACTCGGTCGAAATTTATCTTGGAGGCTTCTAGGCCAGGACCCCTTTCACCTTGAGGACCCCTTTCAAAGGAAATCTAAATGTCTCAAGTAAACATGCCCCCGGGCGCCGGGCAAGCCATGCCATGGGCAAACATTTTCTTAAATGCAGTTTAAACATCCCCCTCGGAATAACCTGTAAAAAATAAAGAGGTGCAAGCAGCTCTGGGACCAGTGCACGGTCACCACTCCAAACCCCAACTTTGGGTACAAAATACAAGATCGAGAATCGGAAATGTGTCCGGAATTTCATGGAAAGAAATGAATTTGCTAAGATTGTACTTTGTACAAGTTTTTTTTTGCATTTTTGTGTCATGCTTTGATGGGAGTATATTGGATGGATTTCTATTTTGTACAGGTGGGGCACCGATGCAATTGATCTGACTTGTTTCTTTTTTTGTTGGGCTACCTGAAATTTCACCTTCTAGTTGGGGTTCTCTGAGCACTTAAGCCTTTGCTGACTACACCGCAATTTCCAAACATTCAAGAAAGATCAAAAACCATAAACGATCCAAAACATTCCTAAACGTTCCAGAACAACCATCAAAACCTATAAACATCCATACATATCCATACAATTCCATAAATATCTATAGTAGATATTCGATGATGTTGGTAAAAATCGTTCCCTGTTTGTTATCAACTTATTTGATATATTTTATTTGGACATGCTGTGAGAAGAGCTGTGGAACTTGTGTTTGATGGCGAAAAACTTTCAAAACAAAGATTGAACACACATAATATGCCATCACCAATTTTCTGGCGCTTGGCCCTAAAATTGTTTTTTTTGAATGGATTTTGGCTTGTGGGTTCCAACGCCGCTGATGATTTTCAACACGTTTTTGGAAGTTTTCCTGAAAAAGTATTCCAACAACTGAACCACCTCTTAGAATGATTACTTTTTTGAAGTGGAAAGTATTCAGAGTAATAAAATGTTATTCCTGGGGGTATGGAGGGTGGGGTATACCAAGGTATGGGGTATGCGGTGTTGTATGTTTGCCACTCTGGGTTTGGTATGCTGTGAGCAGAGCCGTGCAAGAGAAAACGGGAAATTCGCAGATCGGGCAGTTGAACAACAAAAGGGTTTCTGTCAAAATAAAAATTGGACCTTTCAAACAATGACTGTTTTTGGGCAAAAGGGCACTTGGAAGGGATCAATTGGTTCTCCAAACGATTTTGTACAAGGCCTTTCGGGGGTGTTTTCAATAACTCCTGTTTTCTATTTTGTACTGAGCAGCTGTTTTGGGTTCCATAGACTTGTATTTTGTAGTATACTTGCGGTACCTTTTTGGATGGATTTGTATTTTGTAGACCCCTTTCTGTACAAAATCACCTGCTCCCACTTCGACCCCTTATTCACAGGGGGATGTTTAAACTAGACCCAGCATAGCCCCCAAATGGCTCGATATAGCCTATAGTTGAANCACAGGGGGATGTTTAAACTAGACCCAGCATAGCCCCCAAATGGCTCGATATAGCCTATAGTTGAACCCCAACTCCGTCAACAGGAGATGTAAAGATACGCAAAGAAAATTTGAAACTGGAAATCGGTGCGAAAGAGATTGTAACCATATGCAACGAAAAATTTGAAACCCCAAATCCAGTGGGAAAAAATGTGAGAACATGCAAGCCAAAACTCGAATTCCAAATCCCTGCGAAAGAGATACATAGATATGCAAACCAAAACTTGAACTGCGATAGCCCCTCGGTTTGACCTTGAGGTTCAGGTAGGGTAAAGATATGCAGGGGTGTCTTACTCCGGGCCAGGCCGGGCTTGTCAAGTGAAGGCAAAGCTTAAAATCCAAATCTGGGCCCAAGAGATGTAAAGATATGTGCGGCAAAACTTGCACTCCAAATCCAGAAAGAGATGTGTTGATATGCAAGGCCAAATTGAAGATCCATGCCAAAGAGAAGAAGGGCAAAACTGCTTGAACTCCAAATACGGGCCAAAGAGATTTACTGTAAAGATGCGTAAGGTAGAACTTGAAGTGGCAACAAAATATTAAAAAAAGACAGAAATAAACAAAAAACTGTTGGAAGGATGAGGTGCAGCGCACCATCCTTACATCAGGGGGGAACGTTCGGCCCTGATGGTAGCCTGGGAATTCGGCAAACATCAAACTGATTTTAAAACAGGGCGCAAACACCCAATCTTAAATCAGTTTGATGTTTGCCGAATTCCCAGGCTACCATCAGGGCCGAACGTCCCCCCCTGATGTAAGGATGGTGCGCTGCACCTCATCCTTCCAACAGTTTACCCATTAAATTCATCATATTGAGGAAGAACAACCGGTATCTTTTAGGAACAATGGTTTGTTTTCTTGAGGCCCAGTTTTCGTTGCCGTAGCTTATAAACTATGTTGGGATTCTTGGGCTGTTTGTAGTTGCTTTCGATTGTCACATTGCCTTTACATCTCTTGGGCCCAGATTTGGGTTTTAAGCTTTGCCTTCACTTGACAAGCTCGGCCTGGCCCGGAGTAAGACACCCCTGCATATCTTTACCCATGGACTTGGAGTTCCAGTTTGGCTCCCCGATTCGCAGTTCAAGTTTTGGTTTGCATANCGGCCTGGCCCGGAGTAAGACACCCCTGCATATCTTTACCCATGGACTTGGAGTTCCAGTTTGGCTCCCCGATTCGCAGTTCAAGTTTTGGTTTGCATATCTATGTATCTCTTTCGCAGGGATTTGGAATTCGAGTTTTG
>BGPT01001572.1:13812-44111 GCA_003297045.1 Symbiodinium sp. clade C Y103
AAGGTGAAAGGGGTCCTGGCCTAGAAGCCTCCAAGATAAATTTCGACCGAGTTTTTGCCTTTGTATGAAAAACTTGGTCGAAATTCATCTTGGGGGGTTCGAGCGCATAGGGAACATTCTTGGCCAGGAACTCTTTCACCTTGGGGACTCCTTTCGAAGAAAATCTTGTTACTTGTGGGTGAGCACATGGCCATTTGAAAGCTATCTTGGGGGCAGCAAATAGCTTCCAAAACGACACAGCATCACCCCCCCAAAACAAAATGATGTTAAATGTTTTTTTAGATGCGCCTGTTTGAAGGTTATGTTGTGCCAGCTGGAGGCTAAGTTGCGCCATGTGGGGCCCTTCTTAAGATGTCAAGGCTATATCTTGGAGTCTATGTGGCGCCGCTAGTGGCGCTATGTGGAACCAGTTGGAGGTTTTGCGGCGCATATCTGTCCATCCCTTTGGCCAACAGTGGGATTTCAAGTTTCGCCTCGCCATCGTNCGCTAGTGGCGCTATGTGGAACCAGTTGGAGGTTTTGCGGCGCATATCTGTCCATCCCTTTGGCCAACAGTGGGATTTCAAGTTTCGCCTCGCCATCGTTTCGCCTCTTTGACCCGGATTTGGATTTCAAGTTTTGCCTTACATATCTTTACATCAATTTTTACCTTACATATCTTTACATCTCTTTCGCGCGGATTTGGTGTGCGCATTTTACCTTGCACCTCTTTACATCTGTGCGGCCCAGATTGGGACTTCAAGTTCGTTCTTNCATATCTTTACATCTCTTTCGCGCGGATTTGGTGTGCGCATTTTACCTTGCACCTCTTTACATCTGTGCGGCCCAGATTGGGACTTCAAGTTCGTTCTTACTTAGGTCTATATCTCTTTGGCTAGGATTTGGAACTCAAGTGTTGCCTGGCATATCGTTACATCTCCTTTGCCCGTTTTTGGATTTCAAGTTTGCCTTTATATCATATCTTTCTTCATCTCTTTGACCAGGATTTGGACGTCAAGTTTTGTTTTACATGTCATGTTGCCAGCAAGAGTCTTGGGTTGCTAATCAGCAGCCAAGAAAAGGAAATTGAACTTTAATCAAACTTGCTAGTCAGCAAACCCTTTCTGATCAGCAAGATGCCTCTTAAGTTGCTGAGCAGCAACGGCTGGGCAGCAGATTCTGTGCCTGTTGGCTGAGGGCTTCGCGGTTGATGACTGGCTGCTCGGCAGCAACCCTCTTGCTGATCAGCAAGATGTTTGTTGAAGTTGCTGAGCAGCAACGTCTGGGCAGCAGACCTTGTGCCTGTCGGCTAAGGGTCTCTGCCGTTGATGACTGGCTGCTCGATGGCAACCCTCTTGCTGCAGGATGTTGTTTTGAAGTTGCTGAGCAGCAACGTCTGGGCCGGCTGCTGAGCAGCGACCCTCTTGCTGACTGGCAGCTTGGCAGCAACCCTTCTTGCTGATCAGCAAAGTGTCTTTGAAGTTGCTCAGCAGCAACCTCTGCATTGGCGGCAGGCCTGCGCCTGTATCCATCCAAATTTTGATGTTTCCCATGTCCCTGCAATGATGTTGATGGAAGTCTTGGATGTCTATCGCCTTTGTTTTTATGGTTTCCTTGGGGGGTTTATCACCATATTTTCCAATGGAATCCTTTGCCATGTAACCATATTGCTGATCCTCGATGTACATTTGAGTTGCTTCCATCAAACCTGACGGAGCCTACCCTACTGATCTATGGGCACCACCATGCATGATGATTTTAAACAGTGTTATTAAAGCTTGCTTCTGTCTATGAATTTATGCCGGACCTCAACAGCCAGCTCCTGATCGCAGTGGACACCTGAACTTTCATGATTTTTTCCATGGTTCCCCTGTTCCTGCCTAACAGCCAGCAAGTTCTTGGCACAGGTGCACCCTCACTACCGGCGGGTTAAGACCCGTTGCAAACTTCAGTAACTCTTCTGACGATGTCCCTGTCAGGAGCACTTGAAGCTCCACCTCCGGTCCTTCTAAGGTAACTTTTTCCACTCGACCTGCAAAATCACACCCTTTCTCAAAATAGCTGGCTTCCAGGGACCTGATAAAATCTCCCTTGTTCACTAATCCGGGAGTAAACTCTGTTGAGTGCACTTCCAGGCCTTCCAGCCACCTTTCTCCCACAGGCTTCTCCTCGGGAGGCACGGCCGCAGCTGGCCTTCTGCGCACGCCTGCTGCTTTAGCAGCTGCAGGGCGGTGTAGCCCTCTCCTCATTTACCGCCTGTCACGGTCACGGTTTTCCCTCAATTGTTTGCGAGCTGGATCCGGCCCGTAGGCCCTTATATCCTCCTGTCGCTCACGTCGCTTGACGCCTTTGGAGCTCCACTGCTTCTGAGGCCACCAACCCCTGGGATAGAAATGCCCTGGAGGGGGGTACAGGTAGCCCCACCCCCGAGCCCGTGGAGGTTCGTTGGGCTCCGGCGGCCTCTGGCTCCCTCCCCTGTCCGGGAGCGTGTTCCGGGAGCGACTACGTCTACTCCCCCTTCTCCCTCGACTTCGGGAGCCCTTAGCTTCCCTCCTTTGCCGGGATCTTGACCTTGGTCGGGACTCACGCCTTCGTCGGCGTCCTCGGCTGCGACTTGTGTCCTTTTTCTCAGCCTCTTCTGCTGGGCTCTCCTCTCTCCTCTCAGGTTTCACTGGCTGGGCTTCCGTCTCAGGAGCTTCTTCTGACGACTCCACTTTCTCTTCCCTAACCTTTGGGGAACTGGCTGACGAGCGAGAATAGTCTGGGCCAGATACGGGAGCAGCTTCTCCCTTGTCCTCTTCCTGGCCTTCTGTCTGATGATGTCTTTTGGGCTTCTTTTCTTGTTTTTCCTTCTTTTTCTTTTTCTCCTTCTTTGGACTTCTCACCACTGTCTCTGGACTTTTCCTCTCTTCTACCTTTGTTGCCTGGCCTGCAGGTGAAGGTGCCAGGCTTGAAGCAGTGGCTTCAGTGACTGTTTCTGTGGGCGGCGTTTGTTGGGGCTGTAGCGGGGGTCCGGCCTTGGATGTGGCTTGAGCCGGCCCTGTGTGAGGTGCAGGGTCTGGGATCACAAAGCCAGGAGCGTTGAACCCTGGCCCTACTCCCGCTCCGGGAGGGTAAACGGGAGGAACAGGTGGAACTTGCAGTCCCCCTCCCCTGAAAGGTATCGGCTGAATTCCTCCCACTGCCACGGGAGGTCCAGCCGCAATCACCAGCCCCTCAGACGCGTCCAGCAGCTCCGTGTAAAGTTCCCTCACTCGCCTAAGGGACCAGTCACGGAACGCGGGCGAAAGATCAGCGCGGGCCAGAAGTAATCCGACCCTACGCCAAGTATGGCACAACGGGCAAGTGCACCTTAGCAACGGGTGCTCCCCACTCATCTAAGGCGTTGAGCCAAAACTTCAAGAAAAAGGGGTTCACAAATCCGTCTTCGTCTTTAAACACGGGGGCGTTGTCCCATATCATATATCAAAAACAATTTCAAACACATCTCTATTCCCATCCTCATTCTTGGTGGTCAAACCCACCCCCTTCTTGGAGGAACTTCCATCTCTATGCTAGTTTACTGGAGGCTTACAAGGGTACTAGCTACTTAGAGGATCATCCAACTTATTCACTGCTAGAATAACTTTGGTTAGAAAGTCCCCACTTCGTGGGTCATCCCATCTATTAATATGGGTTTTATCCGTTTTATCTATGGTTATTAACCACGTACTAAGTGGGATGTACTAATCTGTTTGTAGAAGGGTGCAAATCATACTAATCTATGTTAATTTATTGGAGAGTACTGTACTAACATTCACCAACTCTATAGGATGATCACTATAATCACATATGGCATTCTATGTGAATCACAGTTACTGATGTTATAGTGCTATATAATTAAATATATGATGCCAGTTGAATTCATCACAGCTTCTCATCTCTCGCTCCCATGGCGCCATACGCCACGTCCGGCGCCAGTTTCAGCAGCGCTCTCTCGCCCTGACGCATGGTGGCGACGCCCTCATCGAAGCCTTCCAAGACGTGCTCGGCACCCAGGGTGAACCTGGGCTGGAGGGACGACCCAAAGTTCATTCGGATTGGGAAGTTCGGGTGAATTCACCAGGTAAAATAGATGTGTTGCATCATTTCATCAAACCATGAGATATGCGTTGGGAAATTCACCAGGTAAAATAGGTCTTTAAGGTAGCTTAAGCATGGAATTCATCATGGGGAAACATCAGGTGTTGCACACAATTTCATTCTCAAACCATGGTAAAAAATCAGCAGTAGAAAAAAATAGCTATAGATTCAGCAGCAACAGACCTGGATTTAGATAAATTATTATTGTAATTTATTGTATTGTCTTCCCCCATTGTTTAATGGCCACAAAGTGTGGTACCTCCCCTGTTTGAGGCAGACCCACGTTTTGATAGTTCTTGCATTCAAATAGGACACGGTTGAAAACTTGCATTTGTGCCTCCAAAATGCTTGAAAGGCTGGTCTCTCTTCATGGTGTCATTGAAGACACTACCATCAGGTAGGCTTCCAACAAAGTGAGTGATGCACTCATCCCCGAAGATGGGATACACCGCAGGGTCCTCTCCCTCTTCAATGATGCTCTTCATGACGCTGCCATCCCCAAGAATATCATCAGGATGACCTGAAGGGCAATTCGTCCATCCCATTAGCCACCAGCCATTGAGGGTCATTATACACCATCCCAAATAGAGCCAGACCCAATAATGAACCTTTCTTCCATAGTTATCCCATAATTATCATTATTGCCCCGCTATTATATAATTATATACTATCATTGGGTTTACCACATTTGTCTAAGTTTTGGGTAGTCGCTGCTGCCAGTCAATGTGCAGAAATTTAGCAGCTGGAGAGAGTCACAGGGACTAGCAAAGCCAAGTGACAACTCAACAAATGCTGCAACCGCTCCTTAGATTTGCTTCAAGGGCCCACCAAAAAGGTCAACATGTTCCATTTAGATTCACCAAAACATATCGTTTCCCATTGCAAAACTAACACGAATATCTATATGTGACATGGTGCATTTCCCTTGTCTGACTTTTTGTTGGTATTAATTAAAATCACGCAGCCAAGGCTCTTCTGCCTCTTGCCCATTTTCCTGCGGCTCAGCGCACCGCCCTGCCCCTCGACATGCGCGCACTGTTGCCGCCCCACACAGCACTGCAGCGACGCGGCGTGGAACCCGGGAAGCCCTGCCGCTGTCGCGCTGGAGCGGTGCTCCCCAACAGCTCCGACGCAAAGACCAACCACCAACGAGCCTCAAGCGGATCTCAGGATATCTCAGGTACACTGGCGATAGAATGTAAAACTCATTTCTAAGCAGGATAGCCCATTCTCCCATTCATGATACCAAAAAGGAAACAACCAGCTACGTTTTTTAATGCACTTATTAATTAAGCTGCATAGTTAACCAGCAAGGTGTAGTGCCGAAAAAAACCACTATCATCAACTCAATTTGAGGGCAAATGTGGGGATGGGTCAAAATTGGGCATCCAACTTTACATGCATAGCATAGCTAGTATCAAACATGACAAACCTGCGCCCCCCTGAGCCTCCTATTTCAACCCAAGCAGCAAGTCAAGGTGAAGTTGCGGATTGGAGCACGTCGCCAGCATGGCCATGGAGGATGGACCAAATCTGCACTGATGGGACCCTACTTTTGAGTGATTGATTTGTTGTTTGCCCTTGTTTGTGTATGGGTGATTTCATAACTATGTGATGATTGTTTCATGGCTGTTCCACCGCAAATTGAAGACTTTTGGCCAGCACTTGTGAGACGAGTATGCGCCTGCTGTTCATGTCCCGGTGGGGTGACCTAGGGACATCCTTCCCTGCCAAAAATGCAGTCCCTAGATCCTTAGGTGCTGTGATGGAAATGTTGCCCTGCGCCGTTCATGCACTCGTTCTTCACGTACCCTGTTCTTCTTTCATTAATCCTTCCTTCCCCTTTTCGACTGTCTTCAATGAATGAAGTTTAACAGGCATTGGGATGCTTTTTGACTTCAATCCCAGTGAAAGTGTACCTGACTGACCAAGTGAGGAAGGGTGGGGCGCAGCGTACGGGCTGGAGGCAATAGTAGATACAGCCGTAGCCTAGCAATGCCCTACCACTCCAGGGCTCGGGGCAAGTCTTTGGATCTAAGGTCAAAGTGATGGTGAATTTCAAAATCGAAAACTATACATTGCCTTTGGCCCAATGACTTTGGGGGTCATTGCTGTTTACCGGTCTAAGGTCAAAAACACAATTTCCTTTGAATGTATATGCATGCATGTATGCATGCATGCATGCATGTATGTATATCTGTATGTCTGTATGTATGTCTGTATGTCTGTCTGTCTGTATGTATGCATGCATGCATATCTGTATGTCTGTATGTCTGTCTGTATGTATGTATGCATGCATGCATGTATGTATGTCTGTATGTCTGTATGTCTGTATGTCTGTATGTCTGTATGTCTGTATGTATGTATGTCTGTATGTATGTCTGTATGTCTGTATGTCTGTATGTCTGTAGGTCTGTATGTCTGTATGTCTGTATGTCTGTATGTCTGTATGTATGTATGTCTGTATGTCTGTAGGTCTGTATGTCTGTATGTCTGTATGTCTGTCTGTATGTATGTCTGTATGTATGTATGCATGCATGTATGCATGTATGTCTGTATGTCTGTATGTCTGTATGTCTGTATGTCTGTATGTATGTCTGTCTGTATGTATGTATGTATGCAAGTATATTCATATAGGCTTAGATATACCCTCTGGCTATTTAACATAGCCATAGAAAACCCCTATAAATGGAGGTTTTAATGGGAACATCATCCAAAATTAGCAATTTTCCATGGCTATGTTAAATAACCAGAGGGTATTTCCAATGTATATATGTAACTAGTATATATTTTTTTTTTTTATATGGCATGCATGCAAATAAAAACTATGTGATACGTGTCTCTCTCCATCGCCATCTGTCAAGACTGCCGGCGGCAGCGGCGAGAATGCAGGCTACCCGTTTGGGATGTTTCGGTGGCCTTTTGCAAAAGTATATGATAATAAGTATATGCATGTACATATGTGAATACATGAGCATATAATTTATGATACTATATATCATACTATGTACATATAGTTTATATTCATTGGATATTCCATACATAGCATCCAAAACCTCGATTCAAACTCCTGATTTGCCTAGCTCGGAGCTGATCTCAGCTTCAAACGTCGACGGCCTCGGCAGCCTCCACCTTGATCCACTGGATCAAGAAGTTTTAATGGACTATGCATGGGGATTTCATGGGGGTTTAATGGGATTCAATGAGGATTTAATGGAAGATTCATAGGCATTACTGGGGATTCATGGTCATGAAGCGGGAATATCATGAGGATTTAATGGCAATTAATTGGGATCTAGTGGTATTTTATGGTGATTGATAGGTATTTAACATGAATTAAGCAACAAACATGGGGATGTTAATCGGAATATCCTCTGGTAATCAAATACGGCTAGCTGGGAAATCCCCGAACTAAATGGAGGTTTAATGGGGAAATCGTCGAACAGAATGGGGGATTGTCCAGAAAGCCATATTTGATTACTGGAGGGTAACTATCTATACAAATTCTCTCTCCATCGCCATCTCAGAGAGTTCAACAGAAGCTGAAGGTTAGTACCTACTATGGCATCTACATTCATGTTTGATATTTTTTCAGCATATGGCTAGATTAGATTATGCAGATTTGATTTAGTCGTTCAACATATATCCAAATATATATACACACACACATATATATATATCAAATAAAATTGGTGCATATCTAATACAATGTCAATCAATGCTAGTTGTTGAATGCTAGCATTGACAGATTGATACATACCCAATAAAATTTCATAACGCCTAACTACATCATTCATAATGTATCACATATAAATAGACATAATACACTGCATATAGAATTATAACATTTCAAATGTAAATATATTATACATCATGTACATAGATGCATATAGTCGTGTGTGTTTCACATCAGTGTTTCAATGCGTCAATCCATCCATCTATCCTGATTTCAGTAAACTCCTGGATTCGAAGAAAGTTTGAACCAACCAACCTGTGCAATTGGTACAGCCTCTGTGGCCATTGGGTTCCTACTGTTCCCAGCAATGGCCCAAGGCGTTTTGGCACCACAGGAACTAAAAAGGAACACATGGCTTGAAGTAGTTTCAATAGTTTTGAACAGCTGAAAGAGCCCAATTCTCCTAGCAGTTGTGATCTACCACTTGTATCCACATATGTGTCGCAGATATCTGGCTGAATTACATGCAACAATTAGGTCGCCAAACTGAAAAAATGGATAGCAGGAGGTCCTGGCTCAACCATCATTTGTTATGGTGAGGATTTTCTAACCTGGACTGGACCTAGATACACCCATCTCTGCTGCACCTCTTGCTGTACCGCTTCAGCCAAATGCCGCTCCTCACCGGTAGTTTTTTCGGGGTCTTCTTTGCTGTGGAAAAAAGACAGTGGCGTCATCTGCAAAGGTCGGGACTTGGAATTATAGCGAGGTCATTTGAGGTTGTTGTTCCGAGAATCGACTAATGGGAAAAGTTACAGGCAAAAGTTGGAGGTAAAAACCATGGTTTTCGGTAGACGTTCGCTTTAACCAATCAAGTTGAACTTGAGTATAAAGGCATGAACGGAACTGCATGGTGGAACTGTAGAACGACCAATATCCAACTGAATACTAATTTGGGTCCACGTTTTGAGTCAAAAAGTGAGGCAAGGGGTATGACAGGCGTACTTGTAATGGAAACAGGTATTGTCAATGCACAGTTCAGTAGGGATACCACTGAGCACTGGCCGCCTACAGTGACTTCCTTCAATGCGGATCCAATTGAGCAAAACCCGTGATTGGTTTCATAAACGTGTTGGCTTTGCCTGAGCAATCCATACAGTCATATAGAGTATGACTCCATGATTTCACATGGATTTCAAGCCGGAATGGGATGGACGCTACGCTGCCTAAAATGAACCTTTTATCGATGCATCAGCCCTAACATCACCTAGCCTCTGGTAATCAAACGCGGCAAAGGACAATCCCCCATTTATAGCGGATTGTCCCATGAAACCCTCCATTTATCGTGGAGGGTAACCAATGAGTGAAATGAACGGCTGCGGTGCCGCAGCAACTTGGAGGTCGGTCCTCCAGTAGGAGTGGCTGCTTGGGGTTCAATGATGCCTCAGATCTTGGATGGTCCAACTGTAATAATATATATATATATACAGACACACATATACACTAATATACATATACGTATGGATAAGTATTTGATACATATGTGTATACATATATTATTTGTATACTTTCGATGTGGTTGAGCAAATGGATGCGTAGATCAATGAATGCACACACACACACATATATATATATATGTATATATATATATTATACATGCATATTAAGCACAATTACCAAAAAAAACACGTAGGCCCAGCATGCCTTGAAGCCATCAATCCCGCAACCTCCTTGCTACAGCTTACCCAGTTGGTAGGCACACTTTGCCAACTACCATCATCCAGCTGAATTACTGGCCCCTGCATATGTATACAACATACGCACATATATTTATACACAATACATTGTCAATCGTGGTCATGATTTGCTCTTTTATGTATCTGTGCAGGATATATATATATATAGAGATACCTTAGTAAACATGCATTATTATATGGTCTGCACATCTATATGCATACAAATTATATCTAATTATATATAATCATATGTATACATAATTACATAGTAAAATGGGTTGAAACCTATGTATAACAGGATGCACATCCATTTGCAAGCCATCTTGGTGTTCCCCTGTTCACCAGGCTTTCCCATAACCTGCGCAACCCAGGGACCAGCAAGGTCAACGCGCTCTCCCCGGACAGCATCCTCTTCCTCGGGGTCCCGAAAAAGAGGCCGAAAGTTATTCCAGGATGTTAGTTCCATGATATGTTCTCCAATGTTCTCCATTTTCCAGGTTTTCAACTGTTCTACATATCCTTTTCGGGGGTAACTTTAAGGTAAGGCCCAAAAAGATAGAAGTGTAATTGACAAACGGAATAATGGGGGTATATCGCCAGCACTATGACTTTGGGGTTTGTCATGGTTTGTCATGGAATGGGGGATTTGAGCCATGAAAAATGTCGATGCAACCATCAAACATAGGGACTTGACATTATTTACATTATCATCACATAGGGAGAGGGAGTCAACCAAATACAATAGGATTTTAACCAATGAATCATGCATCATGGCAGGGTCAACTCCAAAGTTCTAGGAAAATACCAGATACAGTAGTGGGATCCTCTTACATGAGCCTTTGGGATGCTGATTTCAAGTAGGGCAAGTAGGGAATGCTCTGCAGTGGACCGAGTCATGGTGAAACATGGTGAAACATGGTCCACTTCGCCCCTCAAATCATCTCAGATCCACCAAACGCCGACCTCGGTTGGGCTGGCACCACCGATGGGTTCCCGGCGGCCCAGCTGGCATCATTTTTGAGAGATGAAATCCCAAGGATTGATCATTGATGGTATAATCATGTTGAATCCCCATTGATACTTGGATTCCCATCATTGCAATTGGATGCAATTGGATGGTTGAATCCTAATTGGATGGCCAATTGACATCAATTTCATATTCCGCACTCTAGACTGCACACAGCAGCTGCAATGCACCACTCACTTTCCTTGCGCTGTATTCCTTCAGGAATGCCTATGGGGTCGTCATGTCCAAGGGCAGCCGACGGGAGTTGCGAACTTGCCATCAGCAAGAAATACGTGATGTTCATACTACGTTGCATCTTGGATATAGTTGGGGAAGGCGGATACGTGAGGGTCAGGGTTGGATGGCCATAAGGTCTTATGTGGTTGCATATGGTTGCAGGAGTGCAGCTTCAATACTCCGCCCTTCCAAGTGGGTGAAGCACCATCTCAAACCCGAAGCTGGGTCATACCACAACTATCTATATAAATCCCTGGTTGATGAGCAGCACATTCGCTACAGTAAAAACATGGTTTAGTTCTGTGTAGCATGGACCTTGTTCAGGACACTTTTGGCCTCGGTCCCCAACTCCCCTAAGCCCGTCGTGTCCACTGACCATGGTTCTTTGTTCCGCGCCCGCATCCCACATGGAGACGTCTCTCCGCAAACATTCGCTTGCGAAGAAATTCTGTAGCAGCGCGGCCTTGCACCTACTTCCCAAGCATCACAAGTGATAGGTCCTGGTATGTGGATTCAAATCATCTACCACCCAAAAAGTCCTATGAGGATTGGAAGCATGAATCTGATTGCAGTAGGAAAGGTGTCCTGTGGACTGGAGTGCTCACCCCTTGTCCCTTTTGCTGAGTTGACAGCCAGCCGTTTGGAGGCTCTCAATCCAAACAGTTTCCAGATTCAGAAGCGTTGCATGGACTGATGCTCTTGCACACACTGGCAACTAGAGGGCGTACCCGGCAGTTGGCTGATGATCGCGTCTGGTCTGGCAATAGGTTCAAGTGAGAATTGTTTACCTCGCAGTAATTTTAGGTAGATATGGACAAAACTGATCTACCAATGGCGGTTTCCACATCATCCATATTGTGAAGAATGGCAATGGGGTCACCGATGCTACCTTGCCAGAACGCCAGCTGAACTCCCCAAAGAAAAGGGAATAACATCATGAATTGCAATAAGGAACGCTATTGTCAATTCAGTTGGGGGTGTTAAAATCACAGAAGGGGCACCCATTGGGGTGTGGAGATGTGCAGCGTTATTGAGTTTCCAAGTACAATGTCAAAATCATTGAAAGATATTGAAAGCAAGTGTCTTTGTCTCAAATCTAGCATGACCATCTCACAACCACACCAATTCATGCATGATAGGTGCAAAACCTTTCAAAATCAGACCTTTCACAACTCCATCCCCCATGCATAACCGCTCTCCAAAATCATTCATGGTATTCAATTTCACTGGCCATGCATGATGATGGAACATCATCAAAGTTCTTTGTGGAATCCGGACGCTTTGAACTACCATTCTTTGTGATTTCATCACCAAAGGCCATAAACACCCGCACTGATTCTTCGGCGAGACTAAAGCATGCCGTAGGCTTTGCCACAGCCGGTGGTGATCTGAAACTGTTGCTGACAGGTTCTATTGATATTCTATTAATGCTGATGTTCTATTGATGTCCTACCATTGGTTTGAGGTAGCAACCACTTCAATTGGGATTCTCATTCCGGGCAGGATGAAACATAAAACAATGAACCCACATGGAAATGACAATATGGATCCATATGGTCTATGTTGACCATCTCATCCTCTACCTACCTAGATTTCTCAACCTATCTTGGTAGCCCATTTGCCTGGTAACGGATTTGGTCAAAAGGAAAACTACAAGAAACGATTGATTCTCCCAGCCAAATATCTGGTCTTAGGCCTATGGTTTTTCCTTAAACATCCTTTTACACCCATCAAATTCTGGTACGATCCTGAGTTCCCTTCCACCACCGGCAACGGTCCACCGCCTGGTGAAACGTCACAGAATCCTCCGGATGTCTGTGGCGCAGAGTCAGGCGCAGCTTCGACGGATGGGATCCTTTTTCACTAGGCCAATGGCTATCCCTACATTCTGTATTTACATGTATATACGCAGTTTTACTCGTATCCCAGCAAATCATTCCTCAATCTTCCCAGGAATCAGTAATCCGCTACAAAAAACGTCACTGTCACGGCTAAGCCCATGCCGCGTAGCCTAGTCCGATGAAGCGAAATGCAGGCGCACCCGCTGTTGAGGCGCATCTGCTTCCCAACACGACAGTTTGGGACACACAGTCACCTCCACCATCGAAGCCTCAGCTGGACGTCTGTTGAAGTTGGAACCCGTCACAAAAGAAATTGTTGATTGGGATATATTCCATAGGTACATATGTATCCACATATGTATATATATATATATTATATTGAATATACATTATACACATTGTATGTATATATATATATACGCACTAAATTAGTAAATATATATATATTTATATATTTACACATACACATACATTATTTATATATTATATATACATATGCATATATCTATGTGTATATCTACATTCCATATTATATATAAATATATATATATATATACATTATGACATTATATATACACATGCATATATGTATGTATGTATATATATGTGTGTGTATATATATGTCTATATATATATATATAATAATATATCTCTCTCCATCGCCATCTCAGAGAGTTCAACAGAGGCTGAAGGCGAGCAGGTGGCCCAGCTCAATCAGCCACTAGCTGGTCAGCCAGCAGCGTCATCCGTCTGAGCCATTTATGTGGCAACTTGGAAACTTCGACTACAATACCATGGTGGTGAAAATCTTCGTAATATGCATTATATATAGATTATGTATGTATATATTTATATATGCTCCGGCTGTCATCCCACACAGACAGAGATGGGGGGTAGAGAAGGTTTAAAACAAACTAACCAGTTGAGTTAGTTGCCCCATTTTTTGGGGTTGCACCTCCCATAGCTGGGAATGACAAAAGAAATAGCATCAAACAGCACCTCTAGAACGCAAAGTGAACAGTTTTTAAAGCTCGCTGACATGCAAAGCCTGGAGACTGATTGGTGGTTTAACCCAGATTGAAAAATATTCATTCATGTCGGGTCATCGAATCAGCGTTCCAAGTAGGAATGAAAGCAACATGACAACATGATAAACAATGATATATATATATATATGTATATATATATATATACATGTTTTCCATCAATGACCAGCAAAAGATTTGAAATCATCACTAAGCAGGAAAATATCTTAAGATGTTTACTCAGGCTTTTGAGTTGATCATGTTTATCCAAGTAGCAGCCACTTCGCACTGACCCGGTTCCTCCTCATCCTCTACCGGAAGTTCGCTGACAGACACGGCATGCTGCGTGGTTGGAGGCCTACGCGTCACGATGCGTCACGTGTGAAGCACTCAAGCTGTTTACCAGTGAAATCCGAGTGTTGGAGCTGTACGCCCCATGTTTGGGCAAACCAATGTCCGGACCCTCAAACGACCAGCCTCAATCATTGAGTCTTCAACCTCATAAACTGGCCTTGCATATGGTTGACCTATGCCTGTATGCATCTGTATACATCTTTATATGTGTGCAAACAGAAAGCGGCGTCCCTTCACGCGTGCAAATAGATTTTCATCATTTTTCATCCATGTATTTTGGCATCTGCGTTTACATTATTGTCTATATCTGCATGTATACCGGTATACCTGTACATCCAGATGCTGTTTCAGATCTGCCCTCTAGTAATTCAACGTAGCCATGGAAGATGGCCCATGACTAGTTCGATGATATATCCCTTTTCAAGATGGTGATTTTCCGTGGCAAACTGCAACAAATTACCAGAAGCTACATCTAGATTTGCGCATATCTATACCTCTTCAAAGAAATCCATCCATCCATCTGCCTCTGCACTTCGCGACCAAGTCCTAGGAACGGGGTAATTTGGAGGTGACCAAGGACAGTGTATCTGGATCCAAGGTGACTAGGGTGTTACTAAAATTTATTACTGTATATTACTTTAGCTGTAGACCCCAATTTTGGTGTGACCCTCAGCAAAATTTTGCAACCCCCATGCATCCCTACGCAGAGTGAGAGCTCTCCTTCGAAGGGTCAAGTGTTCACAGGATTAGGACAAATGATGATAAAAGGGTGTTTGCACTTCTTTGTCCAGTTCAATGGGAGAATGGTCAATGGTCAAAGTGGATCAAAGTAGCGGGTGAAAACAACGGAGAGTGAATGATAGTGAACAAATCATTCCTTCACAAGAATTTCTCTCAGTTTTCAGGGGTTGCCCAACAAAAATCAACCCTCCACGACCAAAGGTCGGATGGGAGCCAGGTCCAGGATGTCTCCATCCCAAATGCTGGCAACCGTCGCGTCCGGCGTCGGATTGACCTGCCGCATCCTGCACGGTCGTTGGGAATTTTATCGGCTCATTAGGGGTGCTGAGAGAAACCGGTTCACAAATATAGATCTTGGATAGGCACTGGTTTTTTGATGGGTTCTCGGGTTAAACTGCCATAAATATACGTAAATGAAGGATTTGTCAACAACCTCAAGCTGGCTATAAGCTGGCTCAAACTTAAATTGATACTTAGTGTCTAGAACATTCCAGAACCTATCTGACTAGGCACACTTTGTCCCGCTTCCTGCATTCCCCAACAGGGATGGAACATGATGGAACGTAGGAAATAATTGATGCCAGGGGGTCGATTCCCCTTGAGTTTGAAACTCCAAATGATAGATGACCGATGGTTTCAACTACCCGCGTGAAACAAATATCCGTCAGCTGGGGAAATTGATGATGTTCTTGCCCGCTTTCTTGTCTCCACCTCCTTGTGAAAAAGCCGGCAAGGCGATGTTGGCTGACATGTTGGCTTATTTCGGCTCATGTTCGTGTTTCACCCTGCCCTCCTCTTCTTTCTGGTAAATTTGCATGACTTGTTCCCACCATCCCCAATCCATCACGGCAAGCAGCATCTTGATCTGCTGAGTACTTGCAGGGTTTCGCATCACAAAAAGGCTAAGGAAGGCATCTAGGCCTTGGCTCGCCAATGTGACCACTTCAATCAAGTTTTACTCTATGTTCAGACTAGTGTTCAGACTGTCAGGTGGGAATTGTCCACTAGCAAACTGGGGCAGTTGCATGTCTTTATATGTCTTTTGATATCTCATGATCATTAGCCTTGATTGCGTAGACTCACCGTCAAATATATGTACACGTAATATCTATTTGTAAATGCCCCTTCTTCCCTACATACATACACATCTATACCTAAATCTGATTTAAATTTGGTGATCTACTATCATATTTGCTCGCTCCAATCTGTGTATACCACTTCTGCCGCAGTCAATCCCGGGTTAATCCCGGATTAATAAACTCCGCTGATTAGTCGGGGTCATCCCAAAAATGGGGACAAATTGCCTTCTTTTATCCCCACCTATTTCCAAACTGGTGGTTGATTCGGTTAAAATGCCAAGCCGCTCAATGCCAAAAGGAGGGGTCCGATAATCAGCGCGATGATCAGAGCCATAATCCAAGTAAAGAGCCAATCGCCAGCATCGATTTGGCTCACGTTGCCCAAAAAGATCACCGTGAGATAAATGCAAAACAGGCCTTGCTGAACAGGTCGTGGGTCTCAACGTTAGGAGGCTACAATGTGTATCAATGAGATGTAAGGAGAATGCAATAGCATTCAACGGCATAATTAGGGGGATGCCATAGGATACCCAATCTGGCCATGTACTGATGAGGAATATAACGCGAGGGTCACCGCGTGATTTGGGGCAAAATGGTGCCCCATAAAATGATCCAAACCATGGGATGAACGATGGGGGCACTTGTTTTTTCCCATAAAACCGAACCATGGAGAAAATGATGCTTGACCATTGGGGATGGAAACCCAGCGGCCTCTACCATCCCTTGAAATACCAGGTAATTTTGGGAAATGCCCCGTGTATGAAGCGTCATTCATACCAACGTGGGCCAGTGGGGTCATTCAAATTCAACCATGTATGTATGTATGTATGTACGTAATGCAACGTAATTTAATGTAATGTAACGTAATTTAATGTAACGTAATTTAATTTGATGCAACGTAATTTGACGTAATGTAACGTCATGCAATGTCATGTAATGCAATGCAATGTGATGATTGTATATATCTTATGTAATGTAGGGTAATGTAATGGGATGGGATGGAATGTGATGTATACGTTCAAGGTGTGTATGTATGAGACATGGGGTTATACATGTATGTATTTATATAACGTATTCTTATGTGTTAAGTACTGCTCTGCACATGTATATGAAAATATGATATATATATATATATATACATACATATATACATACTGTACATTACACTGTACCTAGACGGTATGAACGTCTACGTTCTTATGTTGTCGTTTCTCAAGAGAGCTCTGGCTTCCAAGCACCTCTTATTCTGCTGAGGTGCTCAGAAACACCTGCAGGCTCACAAAAATCACCAGAGACAGCATAGCACAGCAACGACCATCCAGCCCAGGTTGTCCTGGAAGCTGCAATAAGGCACAGGGGTTGTAGCACTATACCTGGGTCTAAATATGTGTTCCAAAGACCAAACTGCCGAAAGAATCACCAGAGAAAAAGGATAAAAACATTTTTGGAGCATCATGGTTTTGTGGATGCGGTCTTTCAACCTCTTGGGCCATCCCAAAAATAGAGAATACTTCACAGGATGGCTTCTTGGGGCATCTCCATGTTAGGACGGCCACATTGACCCCAACATACGGGATACCGCTGAGGATTGGCATCCGAAAAATACTCGGATTGCTGAGGCATCAGTGACTATCAGTGAATCATGGTGCAAGAATTGATCACATCTAAAATTAATAAATTAATCCCATTAGTTGCTATATATATTTTTTTTAGTGGGAGTTGATGATATTTTATGGGAGTTGAGGGGATTTAATGGGAGTTGCAAACCAACTCTTGAGAGATAAGGGAGCTGATGTGACAAAAAAAGGTCCCTATGGGTGACACGGATAATGACATGCAACAGCTCACAGAACTTCAAAAAAACTCACAATCTGTCAGAGATCTAATTACTTGATGCTTGCTGTTTCCGGTGGATCATCCGATGGTGTGCCCAACTCATCTTAAGCAATGGGATGTCATACAGCTCAAATGATGCGGATTGTGACTCATCTTTCCAACTAGGCGGTGGAGAGAATTTGCGCTTGAAACCGGCCGCCAGTTCATGTGTTACAAGAGCTGGTAGCAAGGTTTACAGTGACCCCAAAAAATGCCGAAACGTGTTTCCGGAAGGTAATTTAGATGACATGTCATATCATTTTACAGTATACAGATTTCCAGGTTTGCCTTTCAGCATCTTTTTTGCTGCCGGGCTTGGCCCGGGTCGAGCATCTGATCACCGGTAGGAGCAGCATCACCAGCCAAGACCTGGGAGGACCCACGGGGACCCAAAAATAGCGATATTTTTTCATGATATAAATGATTGATATCATATTATAGAGTATTATAGGATTGTACAATGGTACCCCATTCTCAAAATGTATTCAACTTTCTTTTCGGAAAATTTCCATCAATCATTGGATTGGTTTAAGGGAACATTCACAGGAAGCCCCCATATATGGTGGGGAAAACTGAATCACATTTCGCCTAGGCTCAGCAGTCCCATGTAGATCCCGGCCAGGAGCTTTTCTTGCAGACTCCGGCTGGAAATGCAGCCATCGTGCAGACTCCGGGGGAAGGAGGATGACGCATAGGCTGCTACCTGAGTGTCCATGGGAGCCATTTTTTTCGCCCATACCCAACCACAATATCACCCAAATATGGGCAGTATGGGAAGATACTCCAAGATCCTCCAAGCACCACTTCACATGGAACGGCCGTTCCAGCGGATGCAAATGCAACATTGTCGCAAGCTATTGATAAAAATCCTTCATGGAACCCAACAAACTGCTATTTCCAGGGAAATTTAGACTATTCAAGAGCCATTCCTAGCTGCTTTCTTGGTAAGTTTCAGGATACTTCACAGGAAAACGTGGAAAAAGACATTGCAAAACTATAAATACTACCCCCAAAAAAAAGACATAATATAGTTCATCAGATGTGCATGAAATTTAAGGTCACCTGAGAAGACTCGGCTGGTCATCCCAGTCGAGCAGCAGTTAGGGCGGAAGCAGTCAGCAACTGATTCACCTCGGATCTGGTCCGCCCCATGCGCAGAAAGCGGATCATCCCACGCGCAGAAGGATGTTTTGGGCCAATAAACAGCATCTTTGTTTGTTTGATTTTAGCTACAGCTATAGTATGGGGATCTTTAAGGGGAGATAATTAAATATAATAAATAGTTATAGAAATCAGATGATTTCTAAGATGAAACAAGCTGTTTCAAACGGAGAGACAACTGACAATGGGTGAAACTGGATTAGCTTTGCACTTATGCAAAAGAAAAATGAAACATATGGCAATGAAGTATAGTTGGCATTTTGTAATTGTGTACTGTGTATGTCGGATTGCCATCCAACCATTATGGGCTGGCCGGGATATCTAAAAGAAAACGTGACAGCCCAAAGAGCAAAATCATCATAACAAAGCCACAAAACTCCACACTAAACGCCATTTGTTTTGGGGATGGCTTACAGTGCCCAATCATATTCCCGAAATTGGGTACATTGGCGGTTGGTGGTTTACATGTACCATCGGGTGTACCGGTCTACCGTCAAGAAAAAATACCTGACAAGACATGCTGCGTGCGAGACGCAGCTAAGGCAACTCGAGCAGCGTGGGAGATGTAGAAACTCAGGCAGCAGGCTTTGTTCCAGGGGTGGATAGATCCGAACAGAATCATCCATCGCCTCGAGGGATGGTGAAGGAGTGGGCTTGATAGAAATTTGTTGAATTTTGTTGTTCTGTGAGTTTCTTCACTATTTCACTGTTAGCTGTTTCCCCCCTGCAAACTCTGACTGGAGAGAAAATCTGGTAAATTCAGATGGTAAGTAGGCTCTGGTCACTGCATGACAAGCAATGGCGAGTCACCATAGAAAAACAAAGCACCCTCTTTGCAAAAAGTCCTCTGAAGCGCTGGCTTGGAACATGTTGATTCTGATTGGGCTTGAGGAACTGGGTCTAGACTCTAGACGTCTAAGAATTCATCCTGGAGGGGATGTATCCTGAGGACCCCCCCAAAGGAAAGTTGACTGATGTCAATCTGAGATTAGCAAACTCCGGTTGATTCTTGGGGGAAACCCTCCAAATAACGAACGACAAACCATCAGAAGGTGTTCATTGGTGTTGATTGATCCTGGGTCAACGTGGAGTAGTACCAGAGTTGAAGTGGTTTGAACTGAAGCAATACGAGCGGAAAAGTACCAAACATCTTGGACACGACAACCATGCTTGGCGCAAATGCATGGACACCTACCGGACATTGTCCTTGAGACATTTAATCAATGGGCCTTGTTGAAATATGCTGCCAACTTCAGGATACTTCAGGGATCATCCCAACAAGGAATCTGGGATCTGGGCCCTGGAAGATCCTGGAAGACCAGTCTGATCCGCTTTTTAGTGATGCACTCTGCTGAAATAAATCAGAAATGAGGAAATAAAAATCAATTTGTGACATCTTGTGACGCAATATCAAGCAGTTGATGTGTCGGGTTCAATTCCAAGAAGTCTCAAACCTTCCATCAACCGATGCCACGTGTCATGGACTGGGAGGCTGTAGCTTTCATAGTTCACCAGTCCATCCAACTTCGATGATTTCCATCGACTTACTAGTAATGGCCTCACAGGTAAGGGCTGGCATGTGCTTCCAACATCGGTCTGCCCGCACTTTTTTTCGCAGAAACTCCTGCTTCTTGTCCACACACTTCATATGTGAAGTGAAGCTTCAATGTCGAAGCGCATCACGAGTTCTGCGACTCGTGAATGCTGAGAGTCCATATATATGAATAATCTGCGACGCCGAACTGATTCCGACTTTAAGATGGAGTTGACGGAAGGAGACGTCATTTCGTTGTGTTGTTCATTGTGTCTCACACTGTTTCTCAGGTGAAACGCCGTTTCCTTTCCTCTCACTCCAGCGGAACTTTCTCACCGCCATAAATGGGTCTCAAACCCATTGCTATACATAGCCAGGTCGCCCCAAGTGTGCGAGCATGCTCTAAACCCCTGTAAATCTGCAAGAGTTCCTCCTGTCGTAAATCAAATTAACTTCGTTGGTGCACTTCAGCATCAAGTTATTTGCCAAGGATATACCCTTGCGAGGAGGAACTTTGCGGAAAGTGCCCGGCCTGTGCAGGAACAAACCCTTGAGCCACAACCACTCACATCTCGCGCTCTACATCTTTCTTGCGACCCACAAACATTCCCTGAATGATCTTGCCTTCTTGAGCCAGTTTCGCCATGAACTCGAAGTCAGAGATCAATTTATCATATGCCTCTTCATCCCATCCCAACAATTTCTTAGCGTCGTACACTGCTTGTCGCTTGAGCATGTGCACATAGCTGTCCATAGCAGGTGAATAGCGACCACTGTTCTCCGCGATCTCAACTTCAAAGTCTGCCTTCTTCAGCATGTGCGCATACTCCTCCACAGTGGGGATGGCAGGAAATGTCATCAGGCTCAAGAATCTCTGCGCCTCAGGGTCTGATAGACCCTGACCCTCGACCCAGTCAGTAAACATCACTTTCCCTCCGGGCTTTACGATGCGAGCCGCTTGGTCAATGATCTCTTGTTTGTCAGGCATGTAGCACCAGACATCCTTGCTGTACACAAAATCGGCAGAGGCATCCTTGGCGCTGTGATGTCTGACTCATGGGGTTGGTGGCTTTTGGAGGGGCAAAAAGACTCACAAAAGGCAGCAGTGGAATATACAACTATCCCTGTGACATCCGCCTTGGTTCGTGTCCAGAAATGTTCTCGGCCAATGTATGACAGTTTTGAAAAATGAGAGTTGACATCCTTTCAAACCGCAAGAAGTAGAAGACCTCCCTTTACTGTCCAAGACACTTTGCTGGGAAATGTATGGACATGTTCTTTCTCAATCTTTCTCCGCATATCTCTGTTTGCAACATCTTCCAAAATGGGCTGACTGGCGTTCAAACCGCAACAAGTAACTAGGCTTCCAGACCCTGATGGTCCTGTCAAAACATGCACAAACTATGTACTGCAATTACAAGTACTGCATTGAAAGGTTCATAACTGTCATGGAGGCCACAACGGCCCAACCCTAGGCAGCCAATCTGGACAAGGATCCGGGAGCCCATTCTCCAAAGAGTTCTTGTTGATGAACTTGATCTTAGCACTGAGCCCCTCCTCCTCCGTCCTCTTCTTGCCAGTCTCGACCACAGACTTGGTGAGTTCCACTCCGATCATGGAGTCCACTCCTGCGAGGCGAACCAGGGCGCGCATGCCTCCACCATTGTTGCTGTTCAGCTCAACTCCCTTCATCCCTGGCCCCACATGAGCCCTGTGAGCCAGCTCTAAGGTGGAAGATGCTCCGCCAATGTCGATCTGCTTCCCCATGACCAGCTCCCACACACTTTGCTCCGGACCACTATGGCACTTGGCAACGGCATCCGCATTGGCTGAGTCTTGGTCGGCCAGAATCTTCATAGGGTAGGAATTGCACCAAAGTGTCGACAAGACTGCAAGCTGCACAAACACCATCGCAAAGCCGGGGGAAGCGATGTCAAAAGTGTGAGACAAAGCAAGTTTTTTCAGCCAAACTGCTGGAGAAATTAACGCAACATCGCGCAACGAGGTGCAGCAAAAACCACAATCAAACTGCACAGTAAGTAAAACATGGCCTGCAGTTCCTTCCCATGGCCCTATCGCTGCGCTGTAGCTTCACAATCGGGTGAAGTAAATCCCCAAAATGTTTCGGTTTGCTGCTAGCAAACAGAAAAAAAGATGCCTTGGACCGGTGGTGTTCTGGGCCTCAACTCTTGACTCGATGTTTACTGAAGCCATGGAGTTTTGGTCCAGAGCCAAAAATACTCAAAGAATTATGCACACAAATTGCCATGTGTCACCCGGAAATGGAAGATGACCAAAAACGTTGCCTAAAATCCTGAGTATATCATAGTATATCATTTGTTTTCAGGACAATCATGGCCGGTACCGTACCCATGCCACCCCCCACTCCAAACAAGACTCTGGATTTCTTCCTCAGAGGTCTCGACGACAGCAAACAAAAACTTCATTATGTCCAGTATTTTGTGAAGCTTATGTATTTTGTGTTCCTCTCTTTACCCAGCACAGATCTTTGTTGCTGTGCCATTTGAGTTTGTCTCAAAATGGGCTACCCCTAAGTCCATGGTTGATCATCAATTGCCCTATTAAAATGGCCATAACTTGGGGTACGCTAACCATTCAAACACACCGTACGCATCTCCTCTGCCAGTTGGTTGTACTTCTGCCGTGAGGCTCGGTTACCCAACTCCTGAAGGGCGAGAAATATCTGGGTGTCTGAAAAATGGTGGTATGCCTCGAAATTGCAGATTTCAAGGGACATATTTGAAATATAATGACATTAATGATTCTTCAGTGGATTTGTGTTCCCTCTTTCTCTCTCTCTCTCTCTCTCTCTTTCTCTCTCTCTCTCTCTCTCTCTCTCTCTCAGGCACCTACTTTTGAGACAAACCCAACCAAGAGCGATCTAATCTTTTCATTCTTTTCTACACGTTGTAATTCTCTGTCTGATCTTTGCTATCTAGACATCCCAGTATCTACCCAATCCATCCATCAATAAACATCTACTTTCCAGCAATCGACTAGTCATTGATCAACAGATCCATCCATCTATATCTGTACATCTCCGCCTCCGTGATCATCGTCGTTTCTATATTTGTTATTGGATCAATGGTCTCTTGTCGTGTTCCACATGCATATTCTGCTTCAGGAACAGTATCAACTGATATCAACTGTATACGAAGTGAGCCACACTGAGCCAACTGGGAGTAAGTTGGCCTCCCGATTGATGGATACACAAATGGGTATGGGTCAAAATCGGCAACCCCAAACAAATACACCAAAAATCGATGGTTCGGCCCATTGTCAGGTACCATCACTTTGGCGGGTTCGTACCCCATGTCCTTCTCTAAAAACTCGCCCTCCTTGCCTGAACAAGAAAAAACCGGCCAAATCGGTCAGCTGGGTCCCAGGGTTCAATGGACAAAAATTGAGAAAGGCACGAGCAAATCCCAGGATGAATTCCTTTCAATGTCGGATTCTATTCCAACATATGACAAAAGAACATATTTGGTCCTGGATTGATGAGATTCGCTGCCTGTCAACCACACAGAAGTTGACAAAAACAGCTCCTTGGCAACAGAGGGATGCCCAGGATGCCACAGTTCTTTAGCCTCTAAATCAACATAAATTCAAACATAGATGGGGGAAAAGAATGGTTTCCTAAGGGCAATGATCATCTACAATTTCATTATTTTCCAAGAGGAGGCCCCCGCCATGCCCCCTCTCCCTGTCCCAGCCTTTGCGCGTCGATTCGTCAAAGACCTCAGACATCGGGGCCCAGTCGTTTTCCCATCATGTGAGTTGTGGGTCAAAACCTGGACATCACCCAGGCACTTTTGAGGTTGTTTGGTATTGACTCCGTGTTTCTCCATACCCAAATTTCAATGATCTGGTGAATCTGGTAATAAACTTAAACTGTACCAAAGTCTTCCATTTGGGGGTGATTGCATCGTACCCTATGGAGGTTTACTACTTGGTTTAAAACCCTACCAACAATAGCAGTGGCAATTCAAATTCTACCATGTACATCCATTTGCATACAAGTATCTTTACACATGCTGGAGATGGAATTTATCCTGCACACGCTAGTCTACCTGAAGGGTGCCAAATGCCCCCTGATGAGCCCCGGTAGCTTGATCTTGCTGGATTTTTCATGATTTTTCCCCTGGCTGTTCCACCGAGAAAGTAGCAAGGCAACTATCTTGCGCACAAAAAATAGTTCTTGGATTCATATCCAACATATTCTAACATCATGTCTGGCAAAAAAAACACAGTGACCTACAAAGCCAAGGTTTACCCTAAAGTAGCGACATGCAAAAGCTTGCGCGTTGAAGGGTGCCAGGCTGGTTGGTAAAAACCTCTGGGCCTATTGGCCTGCAATTTCAACCTGGGATTAATAAAGCTCCAGTGCAGTAGGAGGGGTGTCTGCAGTGTCCCCAAGTGCAATGATAAATCCAAATACACATCATCAATAAATGGTACCCCACATGTTGCTCAACTAGGGTCGATTCATCTGAGTTCCACAGAGGTTCAAAGAAATGTTCAAGACCTAGACGGGGCATTGCTGGCCTTGATCCACTGGTGTTGCTCACGCTAACACGCCTTGGAAACAAACAGTATATTTCTATTTTGTTGCACCCCATACATACAAATACATACATACATATATAGATATACATACATACTAATATTGATAAATATATAAATATAAATAAATAAATATATATATATATACAGCGACCTGAGAATTCAAATGAATCCGCTGCCCCAAGTAGAATTCATGGATCATCATCAATATCATATCAATGTGGCAAAACTAATAATAAAATACATAAAACATCTCCAACTTTACCATAAATAGATCCTAGGTGGTCTAAACCCTCCCAAATGGTAGGTGGATCGGCTGGCGTCGGAATTGGGTCTACCACATTAGTTATCACCTAGAGAGTCGTCTGCACCAGTTCCGCCATTTTTCGCCAAGGGACATAGTCAATGACCTTCTGCAAGTCAGCTGGCAAGACGCCTCAGGCTGGGCTCAGGACCACCCATCCCTGGCAGGGTGGTCCCACAGATAATCTTCATTTTCCTTCGCTGAATGGCCATAAATTGGAGCATTTTGCTGCACATTTGAAGCCTAAAATATCCCAAAATCTTCCAAATCTAGGGTGACTTCCATTGGACATTGCAATTGCCACTTGAATCCCCATGAATCCCCATGTATCACCGTTATATCATTCCTTAAATCCCACGATCCCCATGTGCCACTGCTTTTTTGGGGAATTCCATTGCACCATCCGCTCCATTCGATCCATGGCACGCAGCTGCGCTGCCTGCACGTGCCCTAAGATCTGATGAGCGCTGTGTGCTAGGAAGCCAAGGAAACCCACCTGGACCTCCGCTGCGCCGCGCTTTGTCTTGGATCCGTCCTGGAGATTTCAACGGAATTTCTCGGCCCGGTAGATGGCATGAAAATGGATGCGACGATTGGATCAAATGGGGAGATCTGCAGATGTGTGTTCATGTGTATATATATATATATATACAGGTGGTACATGCAGGTAATAGGTACGCATATGACTGCACTGCATCATTCATTAATATGGAGACACATATAGAAATATATCATGTATGTGTGTACGTGCTTCAGTCAGGTATGGAAGGGATATCACGGGGATGTCAACCAAACAACATTAGGATCTTGATATTGCTGGATCTGACAGCCACTGAGCCAACATCCCCTGGTTGATTCTGCCCGGTGGTTGAAACCCCAGGCAGAGCTGATCGAAAATAAAAGCGAGATGCAATGTTGGCATAGGCTATCTGGCTACAGTGTTTTGATGTTTATCTTCCATAGTTAGGAATCTACCACGCAGTACTTTGGCCTCCATCACTCCATCGCAATGAGGTATCTTCCCATCTTTGCCGCCTAAACCCACATAGCTGTTGCTGATGAAAATCTGATTTCGTGGTGAAAGTCCAACACTCTACTGGGTGACCGAATTCACCTAGATATATCTAGATATTTATATAATTCATTTCATCATGAAGAAATTGGCATTGAAAGGTTGTAGATCACTGAAGGGCATCTTGCCACTTGGTTCAAATCCGCTTTCTTTCTGACGAAACCATTTCTGTTTTAAGATTGCATTCAATTCAAATAAGCATTTTCCTCCAAAAGATGATGGTTTTCATGAGTTTCCATCGCGAGCTTACCAGAGTTCTCTGCCCACCACCTTTCCATCATTTTCAGCTACAATCCCGCTAAGTTCGAGTTAAAATCCTAATTTGGGCATGGTATAGAATCCTACTTTCTCATATGTTTTCTGAAAATTCTCCAAATTTCGGATGGTATCCTAGTGTCATCTAGTCATATATAATTGTCTACGTGTTTCTACACTAGTCTACAGTGTGTTTCATCCAATGACCCCATCAACTTCCAGCACCGCACCCTGTCTCCTTACAGGGCGGTGCCCACTGTCCATCGAGCCCTGCAGTTCTGAGACGCTGCAAAAGCATGCGATCCGTCACGCAGGCGCTGATCAGGGCCACCAACATCAGGCAGAGAACCTGGTCTTGGATGTGCAAATCTATGAGGAATCTATAGGCGTTGGGGAATCTATAGGGATTTGGGGATTCTACATTTTGGGGAATTCATAGGGAGCATTTTCTATCTGGGCCTTCGGGAATCTATAGGGATTTGCCAAAAAAAACAAATGAATATGCTCTAACCTTGAACAAAATGACCCCCAAAAGCAACTGAAATGTCCTGTTTAGGGAAAATTTTCGGAGGAACCCCAAAAAAATCCCGATAGATTAGATTAGATTCTCCATTTCCAGTGGATATCCCATTGGGAAAATATAAAGAATCATTGGCTCAGCATATCCAGGTTGTGGTTTCCGCAAAACATTGGAGCTCAGCAGGAAAAACATCAAGACTTCACCCGGCACAAAAAATTGGTCCTCATTTTTCTGCTTAGTTTCCCATGCTGGTTGCTTCATCTCTCCATTTTCATGGTGACAACTTGTATGTCAGTCATACGCCCGCGAAAACAAAAATGACACCCTTAAAATAGGCTGGAAAGTAAACGTGCTGTTGAAAACTGTCATTCTTGGGTTCCAAGGCCTAGTGTTCGAGATGTCTTGAATACCAAGCTTTGGTGAAGGCACCACAGTTCCCAAGTTTGCCTTGAAATGGGTCTGCCCATGGAGGATACTCCAATTTGTAGCCATATTCATGTGGTACATGATTTTCTCAACCATGAGGTATCAGTGACAGTGCTTTCCCCTAGGTGTTCAAACAAACCCAGACTGGTCTTGGGGTCTTCCCTGCACCCTGAACCTGCCCAGGTACAGAAAAGAATGTCATCCCAGCACCGGAGGACCACCAATCAACTGGCCCAGGACCAGGGATTCAACCCAAATGGATAGAAAATATATAGAAAAACATCCCCATCTCAGAAGGGGTTCGGATCTGGACCAAAGGAACCTGGTCCATTTTTAGGGGATGTCCCAGCTTGCCATGTTTGATGACACTGGAGGGTACGGGGATGTGTCCCAATATTGTTCCAGTAGCCCTCGAGCACTTTCAGAGCTTTCGCGACATAGTGCGAACACATACGCACATGTACGCAAACATAGTGTCATGTATATACCATACACAGGTATGATGATTATAATCAATGTATAATATATAGTATGATACACGGGCAAAACCTGAGTTTAAGTGTGTGGGTCAAGTACAGTACCCAAAGTTGGATCGTTTAGTGCCAGCTATAAGTACGCCAACATGTAGGCCCTAATCATCAATTCTCTTGAGAAGCAACCATTCATTGGCAAATGAGAAACCAATCCTACCAGAAATGATATGAAGTCGGTGGTTTTAAACCATCCCCAGTTGGTGATTGGGTTTACATCGGTGAACATGTCCACTGCACAGCTGGTGCATCCTGGCGCCTGTTTGCAAAGAGGAGATGGCATTCCAAGAGAACAGCTCCTGGCCTTGCAGGGAGTCCAGGTCCTGAATGTCTTGATATGTCTTGATGCTAGTAGCTTCATTGGATTGGTTAATGGGAAAATTTACAGGAAACCTGGATTTTCCCATCAAACATAGAGGTTTCCTGTAAATTTTCCCATTAACCAATCCAGTGATAGCTGCTAGTACTTGAAGATACCCTCTGGTGTCATAAAAATCATCATGGCTAGCTGGGAAGTCCTCGAACCAGATGTGTTTAATGGGAACATGTTCTAAAAACCGGTGATCTTCCATTGCCATGTTTGATCAACGCATGGTATTAAACTATGGAAAAAGGAGCCATCTGTGCATGCACCATATTTTCTCAAGCTATTTCAACCTATATTTCAACCTATTTCAACCATTGGATGACCAATGTCCATCCATTTCCATCCACCTCTGAGACACTTCACTTCCAGCGCTTGAAATTGCCACAACTCCAGCACAGGGACGCCCGCCAGGTTCCGGCCACCATGGAGCCATAGGAGCGGGGTCCCCGGGGTGGCCTTGAATGGCTTGGAACCTTTCCGTGGCCCCGATCTGTCAATCCCACAACCGATTTTCCAGGGGCGTGTCAATCTTTGGTAGTCCACCAAACAATAATATGTTGCAAGTTATGGTCATTTTCGATTTATAAATAGCAAACAAAAAAGATCAAACTACCCATCCAAGGTAGCCATTCTCAAGGTCAAGTCCGTCAAGTGACATTTGTTGCAACGAATGCCCCCACATGCTCCCACATGTGTGTAGGGCTTCGTCCCTCCAAGCTCCAGTGATTGTTAGCCACATTAAATTTCCAGAGCTCACCGCTAGACCACCCGCCGTGGACCCAAACTTCTTCATGAATACCTCAGATCAGGGAGGCATCGAGGTGGTTTATTGCAGCACTGATAGTCAAAATTACTAATCAAAAATGTCAAGGCAAAGTGCTGATTCCAAATAGGGCCTTTGAATGATTCGGGAAAATATGGAAGAATGAGATCACATTGCACCTGCTTGAGATCTATTCTCAATTGCTCCTACGGAAGTCTTGTTTGAAGCATCCGACTGACTCTTGGATACTTTTGGATACTTTTAGTTGGTTCTTGAAGAATATTTTCTTTGAGGCTGGCTGCCTTGTTGCCCACCACGGATGGGCAAGTGCTACACATACTAGCCAGTGTCCGTGGGGTGAACAAAATTATCAATCCATGGTTCTCAACTCTAAAACTACCTCGTCACCTGCGCACAATTCCTCAGGTCTGTCAAAGAAAGTTGTTCCTTCTCTAATGTCAAGCTTGAATATGCTTGAATCATCTTGACATCTTCAATCACTAACCCCGGTTTGTTTTGACTGCGTGGATTACCTCATCCGTGACATCTATGACAGCAATGGCTTCTCACCCTCGTCCAATGTGGCCACGCTGCCGTCCCATGCCGCCACATGTCCCCAACAGCGGGAGGGACCACTGCCACTGGCCACTTGGGACCATTGGAGTCTTGGAACATCAAAGGTCCAGAGATCGTTGAAACCTTCCTCCAAAATGACTCCGCCACCATGAATCCACAACCGCCTGCAGAAAACCACAGACTTGGCGATGGGGCTGGGAATTCTGAGCATAACATAGCATAACTACTTGAATTATCTTGAATTTGTGAGGATGTTGGGAAATGCGGATGGATGGGAACGCCAAACCTCGGTCTCCTATATCTCTTAGGACAGCCCGGACAGCAGGCTCGTCCAAGTCCAACAATGAACGAGGATGAAATCATGGGGATTCAACCAGCCCTCCTCTTCTGTGACTCCCCAAATAATGGATGGTGAATAGACCATTCTTTTTTTTTTTTTTGTTGTTGTTGTTGTTGTTGTTGTTGTTGTTGTTGTTGTTGTTGTTGTTGTTGTTGTTGTTGTTGTTGTTGTTGTTGTTGTTGGTGTTGGTGTTGGT
>BGPT01001572.1:46647-65236 GCA_003297045.1 Symbiodinium sp. clade C Y103
TTCCCTTTAGTAACAGTTTCTTAACATGTTTTTGTTGACCTTTGACAATCAATCAAACAGACCAACTTGGTCATTGGGACGCCTGTGGCCCCAAACTGATGGTCGTGTGCATGTGAGTTCACGGATTTAACAACCCTCGTATGGAAATAAGGGCTTCAGAAGTGGTTGTGCCCCACACCAATATGCCAGCAGTTGACAAAAAACATTCCAACCGGTGAAAACTACTTCCTGGTGCGCTATTATTTTTTTCACCTTAAAACCAGGGAGCATGAAAATCAACAGATGGCTAAATCATATATCCCAATGCTTGGTCGGTAAACTGGTAGACTCAGAACCCCACTACTGTCAACACATCCCTAACAATCATTTTATAGCAACCTGCAGATAGATAGAAATACTAGGTAAATATCATATACATATGGAAACATGTTTCTATCCTTTTAGGTGTTGCCATACATGAAATCCGAAAAAGACATGTGTCCAACCAGCCGTGGCGCCTCTCCCTTGGATCAAAGACAGCCACGTGGTCGTGGCGCGCCGAGGGGCCACTGCTCCCCGTGTCCAGGAGGCTCCAGCGCTGAGCGTCGACGTCAAAGGTCCAAAGGTCGCGAAAGACGCGAAAGCCATCCCAGCCTGGGGCGTCTAAGCGGCGTTTGGTGCTGAAATTGCTGGCTAAAAAACCAGAACTGGAGGATACAACATGATATGACTGACCCAATATGATTAACCCAATTGATTTTCTGGCGGAGCTTGGGTATAGGAAAATGATGGAAAATTGCGGTGTAACTTGGGTATACGGTAGAAAAAATAACCCACCAAATGGAGATATCTACACACAAAGTATGACCTGCAAAATGGGCATTTACGCCGATAAATGAGGATAGGACCAGCGAAGATGATGATGTCAACCAGCCAATAAGGGGAGTCTACCAAGATTTTTGTCAGCAAACATTGTGATTTTAAACAATAAACGGCGTTCAATCAACGTGGATATGATTGGAAAAAAATGGCATTTGAGCAAATAGCCCAATAGAATGCCGTAGAACAGGATTGTGACTTCAGCTACCAACTGCGCCTACACAAAAAGTGTCCCACAATATGGCTTTCCCTGTATGGAAATGAAAAACCTGATGATGGCTCTAGAGACACTGTATGATATGCGTTCTGGTTAGTTACCAGTACCGCATGTTACCGTTTGTTTTTCGCACAGGGCTACAGTACCCAAAAAAAACATGTTCAAAAACTACAACCCCCTTTGCCCATTCAGCACCGCATAGCGCCGCGTCACCGCCGTGAATCAACAGGCTTCGACCGGTGTCATCGAAGGCCGCAACGTGATCATGACCTAAGGGATGGGCGACAGCAACTGGTCAAGTTCGTCAGGAGTGGTTGCTAAGCAAAATCATCAAAATGCTAGAGAAATGTAGTAAGAAGGTGGTAGTCTTCCAACACACTAAATGATTTGTGTGTATAATTATCCAGCAACAAAATACCAAACTTGGGGAGTTCAGCAGCAAGGATGGAGGATTTAAACAAGATGGAGGAGTTGACCAACAAGAAAGGCGGCATGGGGATTTCACATGGACAATGTCACTTTCTATCAAAAGTCCTAGTCGTGCCAGAAGTGGAAAGCTCGCAATACCATTGTGCAACCTGGAGGGCTGATCCAGCTGAGCCATGCCCCTATCAATATGTGATCATAATATGTGTCAAATTAAGGCCAAAAAATGGGATGGTCCATGCTAGAAGAACTGAAAACTGCCAAAAGCTGCTGCCCCATGGGTCTTGACGGTCTTAAATTGACTCATACCGTACCGGACTCATACCTATAGAATGGAACCATATTGAACTCCCTGCTCCCTGACATTCCGCGACCTGAAGCCCTGACCACATGCCACCTGCTGGCGGGTCACGTGCTGCAGGACTGACATCAAAACCACTGAGGTGTAACCAGCGCTCGGTGGCGGCATGGAACATCCAGAGGTCCTGGAGGTTACTTCTGGAATTCCATCCTCAAAGGCCAAGAGAACCCTAAGGTCAGAGGATTGGTTTATGGGAGAATCATGGAAAAACTTCAGGCAGGAAACCTTGGCTTTTTTCTCCCATCTATATACAGGTTTCCTGCAAACTTTCTCATCATCCAATTACGGGATAAGGTTCCTCCATGCGACACATCGGCTCCATACAATTATATAGTATGATCTGAATCTAGTCATGACATCATGACAAAACCCTCGAGGTTCAAGTCATGGAATTCCCAAATTCATTTACATTTGACCTCCCCATTCGGGATTTTGGCCTTCAGGTGTCCCAACCAAAGCCGATCAAAAACCGCTGAACGGTCTCACAAGTCTCACAAGGTCACATCCATGCAATAAATATTTCCACACAGCCCTTTGAAATCCTTTGAGCCTAAGAAAGGTGGGATACTTGGACAATGGCAATGGAAAACCTGCTGTGAATAGAGGTTTCAACGGGAAATCATCTATAAATAGGTGATTTTCCAGCAAGCCACGTTTGACTATGGGAGAATAAAGGTACCGGAGGTTACATGCCTTTGGCCGTCTGGCGGTGCCATATCGTGCGCACCCACGAAACCGAGATTCCGCCGTGCACCCAGAGTTGTCGTGGCTTCGCGTCCCAGGCCTGGTGTTTTTTGTTGAATCAAGGGGGACCACGTCCATCAACTATAGCCATAATGTTTATTGATGTTGCACTGTTCCACTATTTTCTCCATACGCAAATTTTAGTTGGCTTCCCTCTGAGTGATGAATTCTAGGCGAAATGCCCACCATTGTCGACTGTATCTTGGCCCTCTCTCTCCCTCTCTCATTCTGTTGGGAGTATCTCTACCTACTCAAGCCGCCATCTAAACCAGTGGTGTTGGCCCGGTGCTGGAACGAATATTCCATCCGGCTTTCCAGCGACAACTTAATACAAATTAATTCATGATATATATACAATCGAAGCCCGCATTTGGACCCATTTGCGCTGATGATTTCTATGGATTTCCCAGCCAGTACCGCGGCCAAAAACCCAAACAACCTGAGCTGTTTAGCAGAGATGCGCAAACGTGTGCCCAGCGTTCGCTTGGTCCTGCACCGCCTCAGGGCCAGGAAGTTTCTTTTGCGCGGCAAACCAGCTTGGGGATGGATCGTTTGAACACTCCCAATACTGAAACAGCTTAGAAGATGATAAACAACGAATATGGCGTAATATGGCAATATGAATCACTGTACAGGATGTGAAATGTGTGAAATGTGTGTGTGTGTGTGCCGAGTTGGGGTCTACTCTTGTTTCGACATATGCATCGCTTACAAATCTTCACCTTTCATCAGGACAGTGGTGAAACAGGGCCGTGCTTACTGTCCGGTAATCAAACGTAGCAATTTCTCCAGTTTTTTCCCACTAACCTGGCAACCTCTGCAACTGCGTATGGGTCGAAATTGTTGGGACAAGGGACCGCTGCTGACCAAGTTCCATGCTCGACTTCGCACGTCAAACTTCCAGAGGTCTCTGAAAGCTCTCTGCCCATCCCATCCTCCGTGCAGCCAGAGCAGTCTATGACCCGTTTCCGGGTCCGCATCCCAGGCTGCGACATGTTCGTAGCGGGCCACTGGACCAGAAGAATTCTTCTCGACAGTCCAGTGGCCCGACATGGGGCGAATGGTGGAATCTTTCAAGGATAGAGTGTATGTCAGCTACTGCATGTGTTTTTTTTCCAAAGGAAACACGTCTCTGCAATTGCATGTGGCGCCAAAAGGGCAGTGAGGGTAACTTTAAGGCATTTTAAGGCTCGACTATTCCTGTAGGGTTTCGTGAGTGAGCATTTTCAGAAGGCATCATGCAACATCATACCTTTTACCTTTTCCATCCGGGGGAAACAACACCCCAGAGTTTCACATCTTCAACGCTGAGAGCAAGCGGCGACGAAAAGCACATGGAAGCGGTGGAACTTGCTTGATTGACAGAAGCAATGGGTCATGATAAACCATTCGGCCTTGGCGGATATGCTATGTCCAGCCAGGTGGGCAAGCTTGGAGGAAGTGTCGCCCCTACGGGTTTCCTAGTGTTTGTTTCCTTCCTGCCACATGGTCCTTGTTTCTAGAACCTTGTCTGATTCTATCACCATGCTCTGGAGTCTCCTACCACCTTATTTCTGGCACAATAGTTCTTCCATGTTCTTCCAGACCCAACTGGTCCACTTGATACTTTGTGGCTTCTCGAAATGCATCGAAATCTCTAGTTTCACTCCAGGAAACTCCACCTGAAATCCACAAATGATGGTCTTTTGGCATGATCTCACGATCTTTGGAGCTCCAAACTTAGTTCCTGAGGCGGAGGCCGGTACCTCCTCGCATTGAGAAGCGGAGCTTTTTTTGCATCTGAGTTAGGAAGCTGGTTCCGTTTGCATTGCCCTCTGGTAAACTAACATATAGCTATGGAAAATCACCATTTTTAATGGGAAGATCAACTAGAAGTGGCCATGTTCAATAGCTATGTGACAAACTACCGGTAGAACTATCATCACCCTGCTTGATGAGCTTCAAGACTTGTCAAAACCTGGACTTTGGCTCTCTGAAATCACCGACCGCCTTTCTGGCACACCACGCTTGAACCACAGCAGAGCGCCGCAGGAAGCGCATCAGTTCATGGGATGAAACGAAGCCTATCTGAACTGGAGAAAAATAAACTCTGAACTCTGTAGAAATTGATGCCAACATCCAAGAAGTGGATGATGGGAATATTTACAGGAACCCCTTCTAATCAGTGGCAAAAAAACAATGGTGTTCCGTGGATTTTCCCTTGAACCAATCCATTGAGATAAGTTTTCCAATATTGTTGGTTGTACAGTGCCCTTGTGTATATATATATATATATCATTATATATCCATCAATTATTAACCAGTATTAACCACTATGAAGCATACAAATAGATGCTGTGTTTGCCCCTTGCGTTGACGACCAGCACTGGATGCCACTGGCAATTGCAGAGTCTGAGTGTGGCTCAAGATGGCTCCGACCCTCTCCGCAATCAAGTGATGGTCGGGGTTGCCTACTCAAGATGGCTGGAGCAATCAGTATAAGGTGGGGCCCCTGGATTGCTCAAGTTGATTTGTAGCTAGGGTTACCATGCTTTCTGGATCTTCATGGTACATGTAGATCTATCTATCTCTCTCCCTCCGGAGGTGTATATACATATACATACACACTGAACGGGATTTACAAATGTTTATAACTGGGGGGCACCACCTGGCAACTCAGGTTTGAAAACACGGAAAAAGTGAACTGTCTAATTTCTTTCGTCAATCTTCTAAAATGAAACCCACTCCAACTCCTCAAGGATCTGGGGCCCCATGATGATGATGATGATGATGATGATGATGATGATGATGATGATGATGATGATGAGGAGGATGATGATGATGAGGATGATGATGAGGATGAGGATGATGATGAGGATGAGGATGAGGATGATGAGGATGAGGAGGATGAGGATGAGGATGAGGATGAGGATGAGGATGAGGATGAGGATGAGGATGAGGATGAGGATGAGGAGGAGGAGGAGGATCCAAACTAATCCTCAATATAGACCCGCCAATGGTACAAATCCAGGCAAAGGGATATCTTGAAATCATGGGCCCACACCATGGATGGTTTCCTTCGAATGTTGGTTGATTTGCCTTTAACAAAAGGCCCTGTAACAGTAGGATCACTTCGCGATGAACGATATGTAATATGTATTATAACTCTATGTAATATTATATGCTAATGTTATCTAATGTTTGGATCCCGCCTGCAATTTAAACCCTGGACATCAGCAGCTGCAGCATCGTACAAGAAATTACAGTACTTCCGGGTTCGTTGTATGCACAGGCGAACATTGCAAACCCAGTCCCCCCAATCAATGACTTCTACCACACATGTTTGATACTTAAATCCACCATTTCCATCCATTTCCCGTAAAATGATTGATTGTATCAGATCCTCATCAAATCCCCATCATATCCCCATTATATCCACATGATATCCACATGATATAGCCAGCCGCCATCCGACCCATCCCTCTCCCCCGTTAGCTCCGTTGAAACGCAACGGAGCGGTCCTCGGAAATCGAAGCCCTCCAGGCGCGATAAGACCTCACCAGCCTGGCCATTTTGAGGGCCTGGGGAGGGTGAAACGACCCTCCTAGCCATGTAGTGAAAAACCACAGAAATGAGAGAGAGAGAGAGAATATATCATCCAGAGAGCAGTTCTTAAATGTACAGTGGTCTTTGCCCGAAGTTGAAGCAGTTGTTTGCTTTCCACCTCCAAAGGCCTTCATATGTCACTTAATTCAACTTATCCATTAATTACAACGGCATGACGGCATCTTTGGGGTTTATCCAAAAAGCTTCCCATCCCAGCCCTTCCAAATCATCAAATCCTTCCAGCCACCCGCCCCAGCCGGCCAGAAAGTTGGCTGCTGTGCTACTGCAGCCACCAGGTCGCCCTGAAGGGGTTTCATGATGAAAAACAACAAATGTCTTGGATTATTTTGGGGTCTACTTTAGGAAATTCCAAACAATAGTTTGAAGTGGGAAATCGTTGTAGGAATACGGAGGAAACAAGATACTTCTTCAATGGGAAATAATAGAACATCAAATAAAAACACATCTCTGCAATACTGCAAGATAAACGTGCATCTTAAACCATGAGAGAACCTACACCATTGTAAACCCGCTGCTCATGTCTTTTCCTGGAGATGTTTCACTACACCAATTCTGTCAATGGTTGGGATACGACCCGCATAGACTGATTGCAATGGGACATACATACTAGTTGCCAACCAAAACATCGGAAATATTCGGAAGTCATGTGTAGATGTGCCGGAACTTGTTGGATGTGTCGAGCTAGGAATTGGTTTGCAAGTTTCTACCCCATGTGCAGTCAGAGAGGATGCGCCACGTTGCAAAATGAACATTGGGACATTCTATGTAGTAACTTGGCAATTCCGAAGGTATCCCAAAGGTTTAATCAATAAAACGTCAACAGCTTCCAACACAGCATGTTTGTTCACCAGCGGATGCACATTGGACATTGACAGAGGAAATATCAGGAAATGGTCAGCTCAGAGCCCGGAGGGTCTACACCGTGCACCGGCCTAGCGGTCGAAGAAGCAAAGGCACAATGCCATCGCCGTCACGGAACTCATAGCTGCCTTCGCCTGCCAAGGCCACGGGGGTTAGACCCACATCAATCTGAGGATGAAAAAATGGGTATATCAAATACAAAATAATATGATCCATTTATGACAGAATATCAATGGATATACCCTCAGTATATGGACCATATGTCCTCTATATCTTTGCATGATGGAATATGGTAGAACACCCACTTGGGCCACTGACGGTTCCGGCATCGGTGGTTGGCTGAGACTCCTGGCTCTTCCTCACATGGAGTCCACTCACATAGCTGAAATCCTCTGCTGCTGTACCACCAGCAACATCCAGACGACCTACCTCAGAACACGTCCCCCTGGTCCAAGGTGAGACCTCTGACATATGGTGGAGAACACCCCCCCTGGAATCCATTCCTGGGTCATGTGGTTCGGTATGGAAGAACATCGAAGAGATTTGAGATCACCACCTAAATATTCTGCACTCGTCACCTTCATCCATTTTTGCTGGACCCAACTGACCCAACTTCCGAATATGTGGTCCTTGAGGGCTGCACAAAGACCGGCGGGGATTCGCCCACTCTGGGCTGATCCTTGGCTGGTCAGCTGGTCTCCCGACATTTAGCCTGGAAATGGGATAAATATGATCCCCATGGTTACCAAGTTAAATGGAAGTACTGTAAATGGCAAATCATGTCTGTTCGTACAGCAATCGTAAACCATCCCCAATTTTACCATAAATGGGTGGTACATGGTGGTACAAACCATCAATCCATATGAGTGGTTTATCATTGCTTTACTACCCCATACACTATGAACCATGGTTAACAATGAGCCAAAGTTGTAATCAATGGGATGAATCATTCATAATCCACTCACTTTATAACTGTGGGGTGAACCAAGGTCCAGTAGACTGGATCTTCCACGTTCAAGTTGAAAAATCACTGAGCAAACCTTCCTGGTTTCAAACAACCCTGCTGGAAATGGACACACCCGCTAGAAAGGATTTTATAATATATGCATGCATATGCATTGCACACACACATGTATATATAATTATATATATATAATGCGCAAACAACTTATCATCCCATGATGCAAAATCCGATGTTAACCTTTGGAATCCCACATGGTCCATTCTGGAGGCACATCATTGGCCTTGGGCAGGGATGGCTATGCTTGGTTGAGCCAGGGCACATTTCAGGTATTTCAATGCATTTCTAGTTCTACGGTTGTTGTATCGTTATCGCACCCCTGCAGGGTCAATTGGCTGCAGCCGCCCTGAATCACCTCTGGGTTCCCCATCACCGATGGGCGTCAAAAAGCGAAGGATCACCTTTGAGGTCAGCCAGTGAGGTATTCTCGATCTTGGAAGCTCAATGGATTGGTTGAAGGAAAAAACACTGAACCTTTACAGAACATAAAGGACGCTCTAACCAAGCTAACCCTGTAGAACCTTGGAGAAGATGGTGTTCCTATATCCCCCCAATATCAACCGATGTTCTAGGTGCCCGCAGCGCCCATCTCTTCCTACCAAGGAAAATGCTCTTGCATGGTCTTGCAGCCACCGCCATCGCAAAGTGTCTGAACAAAATGGAACACATTTGGAGTTTTAAACGCAGGTACAAGTGCCATCATCTGGCATTAAAAGTCTTCGAATGGTTTTGAATGCACGTTTGCCTGGGTAGGCTTTGGCGCCCTTTTGCGGAAACAAACCGGGCAATTTGGGGAGTGAGACCATCGCTTTGATCGGCCATCCAGATCTCAGCTTCCGGCCGCCAAGGAAAAAATCATAAAATCCGAGGGGGTCTGCAAGGCTGACCGGCTCATGGGATCGTTGGGAACCAGAAAGAACACCCGATTTTGTTGTGACTGAGATGCCTCCCTCTTCAACGTATGAGCAATTGGGAACATCATGTCATGTTTTCGGGGCATTTTTTCAAAAAAAACACACATTCTGTCTGAAACCACCGGGGAAATGGAACATCGCAGATCATCGGCGAGCCCAAGAGAAAGGGCAAACAACAGCTGGACAAGATGCGAACTTCGGATCAATTTAGCACCTGCCAACAGAAATAATTCCATGGCGAACGTTGGATGATATTTTTGGATGCCAAATTGTTTTCTGTCAGTGAATCTATATCTATATGTATACATGTATATATATATATACATACATATATATATATATACAGTATATATATATATAATATATATATATATAGTATATATATATATAATGAGGGCACGACCCTTCAAAACTTATGTGGAAACCATATTTCTGGCCATGTCCAAGAGCCAATTTACCTTCCAGACTTCATTTGTTGGTTTCCATGTTAAATTGAGAGGAATTGTCCTTGAAAGCCCTGTCAAACAGTAATTTGACGTCAGCTTGGGTCAGAGGGATTGTGATGGCTCTGATTTTTTTCATCCTTGGATTGGTTTATAGGGAAAATCGAAACCGGAAATCTTCCATATTGATCCATATTGCATGGAAAAAAACATGGTTTCCGGTTGGGAGTTTCATGGAGTTTCCCTTTAAAAAATACCCCAATCCTTGCAGATTGCTTGGATTTTCTTGGGGGATGATGGGACTGCCGCCTCTCCACTGGCCAAGGTGGAACGAATGCTGGGCAGGAGACGGATGCCCATCCTCCGATGGCTGGAGACGTGGCCAGGATTCCTACGTGGTTTATGTCCGTGATATATATATATATATATAATATATACAGTTATATACATACTACTTACATATACAAGGGACCATCACCATCTCAGGGGGTGGAGGGGGGGACCACCAGACACTGGGCCATCTATGTATGTATTTACACTTACACACACACACACACATATGTATATATATAATATAATATACATGTGTGTAATGCATGAAACATCTTATCTGTGTGTATCCATGTGTGTACACGTGTGCTATGATGTTTTTGTATTACGTCAAGAGTTGAGACGGTTTCAAACGCTTGGACATGTAGTTTTAGACGGCTTTCGTGTACATATTGTGGATGGATTGATTTTGACTGTTTCCATTTCTATATCTGGTACTGACTACAGATTTAAGACAAGAAAAAAAGAAAGTAACACAAATTCAAGGAAGAAACGTCCTCCATTCGATTTTTTCTCCTCCCAAATGCCCCCCCAAAAAAACGTCCCCGACAAAACCTCCACCACTCGTTGTTTTGCTTTGCTGCCTGGGTCCTTCAGGATCTCCCGAAGCCCGTGCCCCAGCAAGTCCCGCAGAAATCCGCCATCCCGACAGGCGGATGATGAAAATTTATGAAATATCCATAGATCCAATCAGACCCCAATCAAACATCCATGAAACATCAAATAGACAATAATGTGCAGAATAATAAACAATGATCAACCGTGGGTTTCTGCGCGCGGACCATCTGCATTGGACTCGGCCGCCAGGCTTTTGTGAGGCATTCTGGCATACGAAGAAGCACCTGGCAGGCATCATTGGTCTATCCAATTCGTGGCTGCGAGCATGGTGGGGTTTATGGATTCAAGATGGATCCTTACCCACCAAGGATTCTTCAATGGGCATGTTTCTGCCTCATTTGCATGTGTATGCCACCCAAATCTAGGAACATCAACATCATTAAACATCCACAGCACAAAAGCATCCAAATTAAAGGCTTTTCAACTGGAAAAACAGAGTTGCACTCCGAAACAAATTAACCTGGAACCTTTTAAAACCATGTTCTTCCCTGTTGCTCGCCATTTCCAAGTGAGGAACATCATTGTCTCCCACGACCCTTGGCATAGCGGCGCCCCCTTCAAGGCCGCCCAGAAAGCCAAGGCACTCCAATCCGAAGTGAGGATGTTGGATGCGCGCCATCCACCTACCAGGGATGGCCCCTAGCTATGTAGCTTCGTGAGAATGTCGTCACAGAGTGTGTCACAGTGTGTCTGATGGTGTTTCTAGGCGTGCCGCTTCACAGTTGGTCAAAGATATGTAATTTATAAATCGTCCTGTGTGGTTCGTATTTTGCATTTGTGCTAGTCGTATCTAGTCGTCACGTCTGGGTGTGTCACAAAAGATTCAATATAGTAGGGCCTAACTTTTCTGTCTCGCCAGGAACCTGGCTACATGTAAATTGCGGAGCATTTTATTGCACATTTGATATCATGCTTTCTCGCTACGAGTACTTATCAGCCCAACGACCAATAGGATCCATGGGGTTGCAATGAAGAAATGACACTCCAGAGAACTGTGATTGGCAAAGCCAGCAAACTTGGGTAGCTATGACCCCATGAGATCAAAGGTCAGAGATCAAAGAGATGGATGGATAGCTGGATGGATGGACGGGCTTCTCTTTGATTATCTCTTTGGTGGTTTCAACGCACCCCAAAACATCCAAAACCAGATACAACAGGGGGCTATGCGTAATCATCCTTGATAGGGATTGAAACAAAATGAAAGAATGACACTTGTTCAAAACCACCAACGAGCAGTCCTTGCCCTGGTGTTTTTCACTGGGGCTGTCTGTCACTGTTTGGTGCCGGCACAAACCCCTACAGTAATTGATCCTAATTGCAATATGTTGATGCTGGAATAGCCCCAACACGCAAGAAACTTTGTCACATTCACCCAAAATGTGGCAAGCCCGATGGTTCACTGCACTAAATCTGATTACTTATAGGCTTGACATTGGGGTGCCTTTTAGAACCCTTCCATCACACCCAGAGTTGATGAAAATGAGGCCCCGCACTCCGAGAACACTGGCCTGAGCATTAGGGAATGTTGATGATTTCCTGATTTCCTGAAATGGGGGGGGGTACCCCCGAATCATCCAAGTCATCAGACCATTTTAGGATTGAAACCCATGGTGACTTGGCGATCTCCCATTTTAAGAAAGCCCCATACTTAGGCTGTCAGGGGAAAAAGAGCTTGTGGGGAAAAGTCACGCCAACTCATTGAGTACCAATCAATTATGTTCTCTGAAAATAGAAACAATGGTAATGGAGCAAGCCGCGCGGGCCAATCAGTCAGTCATCCCCACTTGATCGCCACCTTCAGGTACATTGTTGGATTTACATGCAGCTACTACATGACAAATTTATACAAATTTCATCTGGTGCCCCATCATCATCCATGTTCATAGGATTTGCCCTTATAAACCATCCATTTTTGAGGATCCCCCATTTGTGGAAACCACCATTTCTGAGCGATTCCACCGCACCACGGTGGCCGAGGTAACCGTTTTGTTCAGCCCCACACGTCACGGCGATGCGTGGCAACTTCAGCTCGCTGCAGCAATGAGAGATGTCGCGCCTCGGGTGGAGAAAGGATGGTCAGGAAAACCATGGTCTGTAGCGATCCATGGGGAAACCAGGATATAGTTTAGTGACTATTAATGGCTACCAGTAGAACCAAAAACCCAATGAAATTGTAGGGTCTGCCAAAAAATCCGGGTTTTTTAACACAAACCCGGGGTTTTGCTATCTTCCAAAAACCCATTTAAAAAAATACGGGTTTGTACGGCTTAATTACGGGTTTTGTACGGGTTAATTACGGGTTTTTTAAAACCTCTTTTTGAAAAACCGGGGTTTTGGCAAGAAACCCGGGTTTTTTTGGGAAAATTTGGAGAAAAACCGAGGTTTCGAAAAAAAAAAAACTACAAAAAGATAGGTTTTAGGTTCGCTAGGTACACATATCAATATCATGAATCAATATCATGAATCATATTGGTCAATATTTTTATTTTTGGGGTATAAAATGTATCATTGACAATCTACTGGCCATATGCGGTTTATTATGGTTGATTCTCCGATCAATGATATCAATATGATGAAGGCAATGCCATAAACCATCCCCAGTATTACCAGAATTGGGGGTATGAATCATCAACATTTGGAGGTTTATGGATAGGTCTGCTGCACTCTTGAATTTGGGGATCGATGGTTGCAATCACATCCTCGCCTCTGGTAAGCCCAGCGGGTTTGAACATCATCAGAAGTTCTTTTCGGGCAGGGACCATGCTGGTTGAAAATTGGCAGCCTTTTGATCTTGCAAAAGGTGTCCTTTTTTAACTTTGTTTTTAATATACGTGTATATATCTATATATAGACATACGCACATGTGATTCGGTATGTGTATTGTCTTATGTGTATGTGCATCATGTATTTCAATTTACTGGAACCCATCAACTGGAAGCCGGATGCTGCACAGCTGCTCAAAGAGTTGCTCCAGGTATGGCAACACCTCAGCCATTGGGGTACCCTCTGGTAATGACTCACGGTTTGCGACATTGAAGCCATGGCCATAGAAATAGTGGATTTTCCCATGAAAAATGGTGATTTCCCATAATTATGTTAGGCAATACCAGAGGGTATGGAGTGTTGACATCCTTCGAAAAATTGGGTTAAGCTTCGACGGAGAAGCTTGGTACTTATTGAAAATCTTCACGTTTGTCAATCTTGACGAGGTAAAAAGATCTGTATCGATCTACAACTGGGGGACTTTTCTAGATCTGTTCACCAGAACCTCAATAGACCTTGAGCATCCTTGAAATGTGTAAATACCTCAGCGATTGTTCTGTATATGATTGGTAGCACTATGCCACTATGCATTGAAGAATGTATAAAACCGAGTACAATTAATGTGGTGAACCCAATGCCATCAACAATCCCATCAACCAACCATGACTGGGGGTACACCCAAAAAGCCCTGATGCCCAGCCGAGCCACATGTGGATGTCCGATGCAGTCATCGGTCTTAAAGAGCCCCTCTAAAGCCATTGCCTCGCCGGCCGAGTGCTTCCCAGGTGTGGAAGAAACAGGTTAGAGAAAAAAGCACGGTAAAAGTTTAAAGAATGGGAAAAAGAAAACAGATCCGTTTTTCTGGGCATAGACTGCACCCTCCTCTGCAGTGCAGGAGCTTGTTGGGGTTGAAGAGTTTGCTCGATATCTTTGGATCAATTCGCAGGAATCCTTCCCATACGCATGATTCCATGATGGCAAAGTTGTCATGTCTCAAATCCAATGCATTGGGTCCGCACCTGGGTGATGTTCCTGTCAGATTTTGCAGAGGCTACCATTCTCATACCATCCATGTACGGCCCACTTCCGTTCATTTGCTGTGCGCGGTGCAATATACATTTATATTATAGGTGTATAATGATATACAGTGATATATGTAGATATGAGAAGAAAACATAATTACCGCCAAACATGTTTAAATGTTGGCAAAAAGCCTAGAACTGCCATACATGCAGGGTATAACATATCAATTAATGAGTGTTCGCATCATAATGGGTTGCCTGTGGTATTCCCCCCGTCCAGCGGCTATTGGTTCCAGACGTAGACCATAGCAGTGTGGATTCCATTGGCGATGCGAAGCTTCAAAGCCTTGGGGAAGTACCACATCTGATTGGCCACCAACATCTATCATGTGCTTGGTAAGCTCAAAGGTAGCTCCCAGGCTCCCTAGCAAAAATACGAAAGACTTAGAAACATCATGAAATATAGATATCCCTAGCTTCTTCGCTCCCCCATAAACGACTGGATAGCCCACCAACTATCAGTGGCTAAATGGTGGTTTCAACCTAAAACAAAGGTCAACAGGGATCATCCCCGGAGGATTGAAAAACATCTTTGAACCCACCAACATCACCGACCAGTGGGGATATATCATGGAGATCTGCTTGGTGATCTCACCACTCGTCCCGTTTCCGGGCGCGGGAATTGCAACCCCTTCGAAAAATCTTTCTCCCAAATGCCGTTTTGATAATCAAACATGGCAATGAAACGGCAATGAACTATCCCATTTAAAAATGATTGTCTGTGCTCATTTATAGGAGATTTCACGGACATGTCCCAGACCATGTTTGATTACCGGGATTCCGAGATGGCAATAAAGTAACCGTGACCACCGATCATTCCCTCCAGATCCTGTGCCAGCAGAATTAAAAGCCCAAAAACGATATCCTGCGCCAGTTGTCCAGGCTGACTTCGCCTGAGACGTTGTCATTTTTGCTGAAAGGATGGCCAGGGTCCGGAGTGGATGTGTTTTTTGTTCTCCCCTTAATATATAAATGTATATATATATATACACAGAGAAAGAGAGAGAGAGAGAGAGAGAGATATACTAAGAACGTACCAGTGCTTGGCAAGTCCTCTAAGTGGGGTTGTCCCATGTTCTCGGCTTCCTGTCTGACATCTTGCAGCCATACCTCTAATAGATACAACTACTGGCTGGGATGAAGAGACACACGCATAAAGTGCGTCGATGTTCTTTCAGAGCTACAAATGCCAAAATGCACCAGAGGTTACATAAGCTTCTCTAGGGAGATTCCCTCGTCTAGATAAATGTGTACATAATCTTGATATGTATTTATACTTATAATATGTACATATATATATATATATATGTGTGTGTGTGTGTGTGTGTGTGTGTCTGGTTGTCTGTGTCTATGTGATAAATTGGCACATGTGGTCACATATGATCACATATATGCATGTGACTACAGGGAATAGTTTCTCCATGTTTCTCTTGTGCGGATCAGGTCTGCAGGTGCCTTTAGGCCCTAGGCGACCCGGCACCACTACACCGGGCACGCTGTTGAACTGCGGCAAGGCATTCTGAAGGTCCTGTGCTGGGGTGAAGTGTCCACAATTGGCCCCGCGGTATCAATGGACAGATTCATGGGAAACTGATGGAACATCTACAGGAAACCATGGATTTTACCACAAAACATCGGGGGTTCCAGGTTTCCGGTTTCCATTTTCAACATCAACCAGCTCAAAAGGGGAGCATGGCCCCATGGCCCCATGGCCCTTTTCAGCCCATCCTCGATGACCAAGGCTTTGGAAGGAAGAGGCCTTCAGGGCCATCGGGCTGATCACTGATGGTATCTGGGCATCCTGGTCCGTGTTTAATCCACCTTAATCCTATTCAAACTATTCCAGTTTGCAACTCAGAAAGGGTGGTTTCTTCTTCATAAACATATTATTTGGTGACATTATCATGAGGTGACTACAGTACCAGCGTGTAGTAACCCAAATAGATATTGCAAAGATTTGAAAAGAAAAATCCAAGACGCACTTCCGTTGGGAACAATTTACAGAAGCAATCCCCACATCCAACTAAACTCTAGTGGCAAGTTACTTTTTGAGCTTTTTGATTCTCATGGGGTTTGCATGGGTTGCTATCATCACGAAGAATCTAATCCCTTCCACTCCTAATATGAAACACCCCCCAGATTTGGGATGATTTACACGTATTTATTAAGGACGTGTTTGATACGAGGAGCAATGGGATTGTATGAATTACCCTCCGCTAATCAAACGTAGCAACGGAAAATTCCCCATTGATTTCCCATTGAAACCTCCGTTTATACGGGAGTTGCAATTGCCACGGTTGAGGACACCGGAGGGTGCGCTGGCCAACATCACTTCATGCCCTCCCTTGGTCCACACTGAAATCAGGCAACCAGACTCAGCGCGTGGAACATCTGGGCCTGAGACTTGTCCCATCTTGTCCCCAGTGGGGGATGGGACCCCATTTTCTGGTTTTATTGGGGAACATGATGGAAAATGATGATCAACCATTTGGTTTGGGAAAAGCCTATTTGCAGACAAACCCATACTTCCTCATGATGTTTTCACGTTAATCTCTCTCCATCGCCATCTCTGGGAGTTCAATCAATGTTCAATCATTGAATTGTGAGAATATGCAAGAATGCATCCATGTATGAATGTCTGCGCATGCGTTTTGCGCGTTCGGGAGTTGCTTCATTGTTGTGTGAGTGTGTTTGTTAGATGCCTATGACTGGGACGTTCATAGCACGCACATGCTAATCTCTTGCACGTTGCATTCACAAATCAAGACTTGGTGCATCATACGCAAAATGACTAAGTCGCAACCATGCACATCTATATACTATGTAGATACATGTAAACACATGTGATATCATTTATATGCATACATGATCATACACGGCCTTCCCACTGGTATGAACACTCCCCGGAATCCTGGTTTAGTCATCCCATGAAGATCCAGAATTTTGAGCCGAGCCGCAGCCCTCTCTTTGTGAAGTGATCCGATCCACCATGGTGTTGTGAAAACACACCTGGGCAGGCTGCAGGTGTCAATCTCAAGGGTTTGGAGTGAATTGACCCTGATTTCACCTGGACATGGGGCAATTTCTTGGTGAAACTTGCGAAATGTCGTTCAGTTTCCTTTTTGAACATTGGGGATATACAAACATGTACCATATTGTTCCATCATGTTCCATCGTTTTTTTTCCATTTTTTACCTTTGTTTACCGAGGCAAACTCGACAAGCACGGCAGAGAGTCCCCACATGTTTCTTCAGCCAGAGCTCAAACTCCCCGGACCTCAGGGGCTGATCGGATATCTTGCAATGGTAAACTGGTAAAAACATGTTAAAACCATGTAAATTCACTTCATACATCACACTAATATGTATATGATTTGGTGGTAGAAGTAATCAGAATGGTTAGACTGTCGACAAAACATATCGACATGAAATTCCAAATGTGTGTTTGAAAATAGGCCTCCCCCAGGGGCTTTCTCATCAGTTTCCCTATTTTCGTTAGCATAAAATCTGCCAACCCATCTGCCTCTCGGAGTTTTGGGTGAAGTCGCAACTGCAGACCTGGGGTCGCAAAGCCACAATCTGGGTGTTGCAATGCCGTGGGTTTGGTAGAGTTTTGCTAATGAAAAATGGGGCAAATATATAGCCCCGAAGACACTAAGGGAACAACCAGCGTACGACTATGTTCGTCTATCTTCACTCATTGGGTTGATGTAAGCCAAAATTTACCGGACATCATTGACTTTTGAACTATACATGATTTTCCTGCAATTGTTCCATTCATCCCATTCTGGGAGAGTCAGGGCAAGACTTCTCCATAGCATCTTTTGCAGGAAATTATTGAGGTCAAAGCCAGGAAAATCAATGGAAATTAGCAGGTAAAAGAACTAATCGAAGGAAGTTTAGAAGTGAAACTTCCGACAATATGGACAGTTGAAAAGCAGAGGTGAGAAAAGTCAGAAGTGAGAAGATCAGAGATGAAGAAAGTCAGAAGAGAGAAGATAAGAGATGAGAAAGTCAGAAGAGAAGAGATGCAGGTGCGCGAAAAGGTAGGAAAGTCGCGAAACACTGTGTTTTTCAGGCTCGCTAAAGCGGCGGGTGCGGAGACATCTGGGGAGATGAGAGATGAAAAATTGCACGCCGTTGTGGCGCGAACAACATTTGGAAGTAAAAAGTGTTAAAAACTGTCAGCGTCAGACCACGTTTGGAAGTTGCGATGTGGAAAAAGTGCACGGCGCTGTGGCGCGAAACACATTTGGAAGTAAAAAGTGTTAAAAACTGTCGGTCTCGGAGCACTTTTGGAAGTTGAGATGTGGAAAAAGTGCACGGCGCTGTGGCGCGAAGCACAT